>JABUQX010079614.1:0-22367 GCA_015478945.1 Trachelipus rathkii
ATACTTCATATATATATATATATATATATATATATATATATAATATATATATATATATATATATACTCCACTATATATATATATATAGCAAATCTCGATGAAATTCATGTATGTGGAAATCCACGAAAAGAGTTAATTTTAATATTTGGCGGGAAAGTCACGACATAATATATGTGCATATAAATCAAATAAAATAAAAGATCTTTAAGAGATATTTACATAATAAGACATAGAATATTTATATAATATGAAATAAAATATTATATTAAAATATAAATCATATAATGTATGATAAATCTATTAAATAAAACAAAAATATGAAACTTAATATTACAGGTTACAAAAGTACTTACAGCAGAGGAAGAGGTAAATGAGAAGTGGACTGAATATTTTGGAGAACTCCTAAATGTAGAAGAGGGGAGGAATGTGGAAGAGGAGCAATATGTAGGAGAGGAGATGGAAGGGGTGAATCCGAATAACGATGGGAGAATATGAGGAGGCTTTGTCAAAAATGAAGAAAGGAAAAGCGCCGGCGAAGATGGAATTGCGATAGAGTTGATAAGGTAAGGAAGAAAAGAATTTAAGAAGAAATTAATGGAACTTTTTAATAAATGTTGGATGGAGGGTGTAGTTCCCGGTAGATGGGGGAGAATAGTTGTTTTGCTCATCTATTAGGGGAAAAGGTGATACTGGAGATTGTGGAAACTATAGAGGAATAGCTTTATTGGATCATATAGCGAAAGTGAACGAAAGAATTTTAGAAAGAAGATTAAGAGAAGTGATTGAGATACAGTTGGGAGAGGAACAATAAGGGTACAGGAAAGGCAGGAGTACTTCGGATCTGTTGTTGCTTTAAGAATAGTGTTGGAGAAGAGCTGGGAATTTAATAAAACAGCATGTATAGCCTTCCTGGAATCAAGAAAGGCAAGGTGTTTGACTCGGTACCCAGAGCCAGACTTTGGAGGATGTTGGGGAAGTGTATGGAGTGGAGGAAAGACTGAGGAGGGCAATTAAAAGCTTGCGTTTGTGAGTGTAAAGTGAGAACTAGATGTAAAATGAGAAATGGTTTGAGGAGGAAGTCAGACAGGGTAGTGTCCTGTCTCTCTTACTCTTTGTAGCTTACTTAGATGTAGTAATCAGAAAGGTTAAAGAGGAATTTCCGAATCTGGATGGTGATACAAGGATGATTTGGCATGTTGGAGTTGGGAGGAGGGAGTATTGAGAGGACTTATGGAAAGTTTTGCTAGAAATTTGAAGGAGAAGGGTTTAGAGGTGAATACAGAAAAGACAGTGATAATGAGAGTGGGTAGAGAGGATGAGGGAGAATTGTTGATCGTCATTGATGATGAAAGATTGAGAAATGTAAATCAGTTTGTATACGTGGGCGTATTTACAAGCAAGGGAGGATGTGTACGGGAAGTGGAGGCAAGAATGGAAAAATACGGAAGAACAATGAGAGCGTTATATCCAATTATGAGGGATCGGGTGATGGATATAAAAGTAGAAGATTATATTTGATAGCATACTGGTACATACATTGACATATGGAGCAGAAACGTGGAGCATTACAACAAGAGAGGAAAAAAAGATCGAAGCTGCTGAAATGAAGGTGTTGAGGACGATGAGTGGGAAAGACGAGGAAGATAGGCAGAAATTGAAACAGAATGGGTTAGGAGATAGTTGAATTGTGAAAGTGTCTTTGTGTTGAACTTAGGATGAATTAGTACTTGAAAGAAAGGACTGAGATGGGGGGCATATAGTAAGGATGCCGGGAGAACAAGTCGCGAGTAGAAATTTGTTGAGGTGGAGAGTGGAGGGTAAGGCCGAGAGGAAGATGGAAAGATTGCGTGGAGAGAGCCTTGAGAAGACATGGACTGCCCGCGATTTCGCAGCTGATGGAGGATGGTATACTTCTGGAAAGGACTGCATGGAAATCGATGTTGTCTCCGCTGACAGGCTGTAGGCCTCCCTGAGGGAAGACGTAAAACGTAAGTAAGACAAAAGTTATCCTAGTACTTCATTTAATTTTAAAACTTCTAAGAGAAAACATTTTTATATGGTTAACTTTTTTTCTTTTTAAAATACTTGCACTCTAAGCTTTTCTTTTGTTTTTAAAACACTTGATCAATATATTAAACTTTACTTTTCAAAACTCTTGTTCACTATATGACACTTCGCTTCCAAAAAAGCGGAGCTATTATACATTAAAACGAACTTGCTGTTCAGTAGATAAAATGGTATTCTTTGAAGGCGAATCAACAACTGAATGAGGAAGTTCGGCAGGAATGTATGAAGCTAGATGTTGATTTCTCTGGTGCGATATTGAAGGAAGTTTGAATCACAGAAAGAATGCTGATTGAATGAATATATATATATATATATATATATATATATATATATTATATATATACCTCTATAATATTATATATTATATATATATATATAATCTAGAGTATATAATTTATATAATATAATATATATATATAAAATATGATATATAATATATAACTAAGTTATATATATATATATAATGATATATTATATATATATATATATATATATTATATATAGTATATATAGTATATATATATATATATATATATTATATGAACGATAGTGGTAAAAGTCCTCTCATTTGTAATTGAAAATAACACTATTATGTTATTGAGAGGTATAAATCCTCTCGCCATTCTTCTATAGGATTAAACTAATTTTACATTATAGTAGCAGTGGTATGTGGTTTCTTCTAAAGATTGCTATTGAATCTTCTACTACCGATGATGATATATTGATGATGATTCGTTTCGTTATGGGGTATCCATCCATGATATTTGATATATATATAATAAGTATATATATAGTATATATATTATTTTACATATTTATTTACTATAAATAAATATATCAAAAATGATAAAGTGGGAGCTTGGATAAATTAGATAATACAATAAGCTGAGCTCACTAATAAAATTATTACTATATAAAATTACGTATAAATTAAGTTGTTAACTTATATTTATTACTTATGAAAAGATTATTGAGTGATGAGGTATAATTGGAATACGCTAATCTAATTGCTATATGTTCAATAGTTATTGAAGTGATAGTTTCAATAAAGTAAGGATTATATTGCTGGTAGTTTGATATATACGATTAGTATTAATTGTATCTAAAAAACATGGGTTGTGTTGTAAAATTGAAATAAAATTACTCATGAGATGATAATGGATATGTAACTGAAGACAGTCAAGAGATAACACCCGTAAAAACAAACCGTTATGTCCTTAAAGGGGCGAAATAATGCAGGATTATCGAATTTACGCCATTGTCTAGACGGTTAGTGTTCATTATATAAAGTATGAAAGGAAAAATTGTTTCCGGAGATATTTCTCAGGCCTATAGAAGAGCTTTAACGAGGTATAATTAATGAATAGATTATGATATATGAATGATGTTGATTGTTGCTGTGTGAGGGGTGCGAGAGATATGATAAGAGGTCTAGTAGTAGTATCATAGCTAAAGTGATCGTGTGAGTGGATAGAGCCTCAACACTATAAACTTGAGGCTATGGTATACGATCTCTGGGTATCTTCACACTTGGAGTTCATTTGTAATCGTATTTCTCCGATTTTCATACATCGTACCCTGTCATGGTGTCGTGTGTTGCTCTCTAGTTATGTCCCATAGTGAGCTGATATTATGGAAATTGTGTTTGTTTAGTTATTTGTTGATGGTTTTAAATAAAGTGACTGTGTAGGGAGGTAATGTTCTTTCCATGAGCACTCTTTGTGTTGCGTTATGTGAAATGAGCTGTTCACTCTTTCGTAGTAATCTACGCTCTTTTCACTGCTGCAAAGTCTTGCCTGTTACGTTCTGTCATTGGTAAGTGATTGACTGTGTTCTACCAATATGTCTTCGTGTTTCCTTGGTGAGCTAGAGTTTTCGCTTTCAGACTACGATTCTTAACCACCGGAGGACAATCAAGTACAATTTTTAATATTTTTCAGGTAATATGATGACACATCTGAAGAGACCAAAATTAGCAGTCGTCTATTATGGATAAACCGGTTAAGATCGTTCGTTCTCGCTGTAGTCTGATTTGTGTAAATTCACATGTGTTACTGGTTAGTCGATTTGAGTATTTCGCGAAATTTTCACAATTCCACACAGAGTAAGTATATTGGATTGGCACACTATTTAGTTTCAACTCCTACATTTTTGCTGTGACGAAAATGACTACGAGCAACTTGAAATATGTCATAAGATAGTGTGTGGTCTTCACCGAACTACACGAAGAGAGTAACAGAAAATAATTCTTTTATCGCATATTTCTGAAGATGTTGAGGCTCTCAAGATACTTATAGTCAATAAATTTCAGATAGAACTCTCTCTCGCATCTACGATAATTTGTTGGTTTTAAATGAAAAATCCGCACTGGAGGGGTTACTTTTCTCTACATGTATGGCACATAAGATTGAAGAAATGCGGAGCTGTTCTCTTAGATAAAAAAAATTCTTCTATGACACTGAAGCTTAGTGTGGAGGGTAGATGGCATAATAGTGTATTTTCTCGTGAGCTTATTATATATTGTACTCACTGTAAAGAGAAGTTTAGAGAGATTTGTTGTGTCACGGATATATAGGATGTAGTTGTGTAGTATCGAAGATACTCTTCATAAATTAATTATTCTGCCAAGTTAATAGAGTGGCGATACAAAAGCTTTCTTTCTATAGATAATCATTTATCGCAAAACATAACTCATTTTTACAACTTTTAGATTTTACTCAGACTATTCATCCATAAACTGGAGCGTTTTAGGCATTTAGAAAACCAAAACCAGCTGTCACAAAGCTAGAAAGAGTAACAGAAATAATATAAGAGTATAGAACATTACTCTACTTTTCTCACAAAACACGAAAAAGTAAGATTTATATCTTTTATCTTATGTAACTATGTATGCCCTGGAGCATGTTTCTTAGTGTACTCAAATCAATGTTTCTGAGAGAGAGGTGGGATAATTATATATTTATTCATGGCAGTGGAGGAATTTTTGTTCAAAATGTTTTCAAATTTATGTTGTTTAATTCAAATTATAGTCTTTTCGTGTCACTTGCAGCGTTGAAAATGTGTGAGACGAGTGATGAGTGTTTTGTTATCTTCGTAGAATGAATAGCACTATTGGATATCGGTTTGCGTAGTTTGTGTTGGGATATGACATTAGAGAGAATAAAAGGATATCAGCCACTAGAGCTACGTATAGTGTTTTACGGCTGGTTGAAAGTTCAGTCGCTTTCTTCTTGTGTTACCTAGTTCTATTGGAATACTCAATTAGCATGTCGAAGAGGCCTTAGTCGCGCGCTTTTCAGAAGACTGGATATATAATCACTAAAAAGCAAAGGGAAAGAAGCCAAAAAAGGTATGGTTGTATAATAAATAAAACTGGTTTAACTTAATTTGTGGAAATAGAATTGTGAGGAGAATGTGGACTGATATGAGGAGTATAAGAGGAGCTTCCAGGCTAATGTATTATTAATGAGTTACATTTTTTCTAACTGAGAGAACTTATGAATTCAAATTAGAATATGTGTGACTATTAAGTGATGTTTAAAAATATTTATATGTATTTTAATGCACGTATATATTTGGGAATATGAAAAATATATAGTTTCAAGGGGTTTAATCTGTATAAAATATATTTGTAAAGATGACAAAATAATTATTTACTATAATGCATAGCTAGTTACCTATGTTAGGCATATAAATTAATAGAATGAGAAACTAATATAGCAGAGTTTAATCACTCAATAATCTAAAATACTCGTTGTTAGGATATTCATTAGTTTTTGGATGAGGAGATTACACAAGAAAATGATTTTAGGGGTATATTTGTGCGAGTGGAGACAGACGTAACAACTATAATTATAGGCAGGTAGAAAGAAGATTAGCCTACAATTCGAACTAATATATCAGTAAAAGACATTATTTAAGGAGGAAGTAGACATACACATAAGCTTTCACTAAATAAGAAGAAAGTTCTGTATTAATACAATGTATAATACCAATGAGAAACTATCAAATATATAAGAATAAAGTTAAGAAATTATATAACTTTATATCGAGAGGCTCATAAAATACAAACAGTGAAAATCACTAATAACTGTTATATAGTCACAAAGTAGCAAGCAAAGGTATGCTCGCTAGAAATATCACATATGTTTCTCTTTTAGACATTCTAGAGAGTTTATAGCTGATCCTAGAGATAACGTGAACGTTCTATCAAATAGGATGAGATTGAGTATATCTGAAGGATGATTAAGATATGCATATATTAGTAAGTTATAACTAAGGTGAGATCAATGTGAAAGTATATGATATGATCTATAGAGAATCATATGATATAGGTCGGAAAGAATGATATTACTCTCAATGATCAATATTATATATAATGAAGTTGTATATATCTTAATTGTAATGTATAATAGAGAGTATTAGAATGCTTATTAATTATTATTTACGAGTTTTATTTATACAAACTTATAGATTAATTGCTCGGGATTTCCCACAAATCAAAGTATCGATACGATAAATTATCATTTCGATAATTTATCATCATGAATATCACAACGAGATATTAAAATGTATCATGATATGAGCTAATGATTATGTGTCTAATACGACTCTTATTAATATATCTATAGAGAATTACATGATAAATACAATTATGTGTACGGTGGGAACGTTGAAATATATAATATCCAAGAATATTAGATTATTTCAATAGAGAATATGTGAAGAAGATGAGAAGATATGTGTTATATATATAATTTATTATTGTATTAGTACTTTGAGCATATGTTATAGAGTATAAATATTCGTAGTATAAATATAATATTATATATTGATATATTATATATATATATAATTATATAGTATATATATACTAATATATAAATATATATATATATATAATTATATATATTATATAAAGGTGGGCAATGATGTAATATTTCTTTTTTTTTATACACTTAAGGAATAATCCATAGGGTAATACAGCAAAAAGGATGGACAGGATGTTACGGGTCTCTCGGCCTCTACCGGTGGATAATACGATGAGGAGGGGGATTTACGTCTCCTCTATGTCCCTCGCGTGCACTCACGAGATCACCCCTAAATGTAGGGTAAAAAAAAATTTTTTAAATAAATAAATTTCTCCACGAAGAAAAAATAAATATAAAAATAAATAAATATATAAACCCCTCCTTAAAATTTATTCCTTTAACTAGATTATCAAATATATATATAAAATTGTTTTACTATAGGTGCTGAGCCGTATTCTCCTATAAGAGTTAACATGAGTTCATGCACTTTAGTATCACATCTCACTGTACCATATTATATAATAATATATTTATAGAAATATAATTTATAAATATATAAATATATATTATAATATATAATTATAATATATATATATACAGATAATATATATTTATATATATTAATATATATAAATATATGATATAATAATATATATATATATATATATATATATAATTAATATAATTATATATTAATATATATTATTATATATTAATATATAATATTAATTATATATA
Organism: Trachelipus rathkii; assembly: GCA_015478945.1. Taxonomy (NCBI): domain Eukaryota; kingdom Metazoa; phylum Arthropoda; class Malacostraca; order Isopoda; family Trachelipodidae; genus Trachelipus; species Trachelipus rathkii. Next base: position 7,617 of record JABUQX010079614.1, read on the forward strand.
TATATATATAATATATATTATATTAATACATATAATTAATATATATATATATATATATTATTAATATAATATTAATTATATATATATATTATAATATATATTATATGATATTATAATAATATATATAATAATATAATATATATGTTAAAGGTAGAACAACATATCATTTTAAGCACACATTGGTACATACTGCTTTTATTTAGCTGAGAACTATATGTAAATGGAAGAAATAGTAGGAGTGAAATACAGTAAGTGATAGTATGACTTTGAAGTCCAGAAATCATGTCATTAAAATAACTATAATAATTTTAGGTTATTAATATAGATGAGGTTTAAGAAAGTAATGGAGATGTAATTGAGATTATATGTTATCAGCAAAATGAAATTTAGATTTAAAATTAGCCAAGAGAGAAAGATAGTTGCATACGCAAAATTTTTTACTTACTTTGAAAAAGAGAGGGAGAGCGCTTGGATTCATGTAAGAGAGTACTGCGCTGTCCTTTTGTGATCAGATATTACTTCGGATACTCGAGTAAACACACGAGCACAGAGTAAGTACAGACGGTGAGGTGGTACTTACTAGATTGACGCGGATGTGTAACGGGATGGGATGGACCTTGGAGCTGATAAGAGACGAATAATGATAGATAGATCGAGATTAATTTTTAGGGAGGTCCACCGGTACTATCTCTACTCTAGTATCTTTCACTCGTGCTAGTTATAGAATTATAAGTACAGATGTGTGGTTATCTTATAAATACGATCCATAGTCTTGACGTATTAGGTCTGTCAATTTTGGGTAGTATTAGCGTTTATGAAATATAAGATTTAAGTGATGTGTGTATTAGTAGAGTGTTCATCGGATGAGATAATTATTTATATAGATTTGATGTGATTATAGCCGGAAGTGAGTCACTTCTTAAGGTTCGCCAGGGTAGTGGTATGTAAGTGAATCCAATAATATGTGAGATTATGGATAGACGAAAAGAAGATATATATTTGGTGTACTTAGAGGATAGTGCCTATGATGGTAGTATAAATTACTAACATCTATGTTTGCCCATTATTTAGGTTTGTATATATCTATCAAATTATATAGCTATATAAGGAGTTCTGCATATATTTATATTTATTATATCATTTCTTATTCTTATTATAATATCCCTCTCATATTAATATATTAGTATAATATATTAATATATATATTATATATATATATATATTATTTTAATTAATTAATATATATTATATATATTATATATAATATATATATATATATATATATAATTATATATATTAATATAAAATGCTCCACTCATCAGCAAACAGGAAAATTAACATATAAGTTTCCCTGAATCCCACTGTGCACTAAGACCGGGTATTCTTTGAACCTGACTAATGTAATCCTTATAATTTCCTCCCATTGAGATCATTCCACCATGAGATTGAATAATAGAAAAAACATAGAGCAATTACTTTCTTTTGCTCAAGATATCGATATCTATCTTCCTTATTGTTAATAAGTATTAGTATAATTGATGACCTAATTACTTATTTATGGTTATTTCTCATCCTCTATTGCTTGCTATCAAATAAGCTCTATGAATGGAGCTCAAGAGTGATTTCACTTAATATATGCCCTTTCTTAATTATATGATTGTCGATTCTTAGGTTGCCTTGGTCCTTTAGCGTCGCTGAGTGTCTGAGGTTCATTTAAGGTAATATAGTGTCATACGGTGAGCTCGTGTAGACGTAGTGTCTCGTGCATCAGGTCCATGTGAGCCAATCGCCTCACCTGTAACTGATGGCTACGTCGAAACACATAATACGATATTAATAGAAACCGCATCGTCCTGACTTATAAATACGAATCAATTACCTAAAATAACTTGAGGACACACCCGATAGCAACGATCTGTTGTGATTGCGGTCTTTCGTCTTCTTCGTTGTTGTCTGTTTCTTTGTCTGTGCTTTGCAGCTATAGCTTCTATCGAGGACCTGCAAGTGTGAAACGAGAGTAGAGAGTACTTATATCGGATGCGGTTCTCGCGTAGCGCAAGACCAATCATTGTCTCGTATACACACTATAACATTCTCTCCTCTCGGTGCTGGAAAATCACTTCTAACGTGCTTATTCCTCTCGTAAGCACAAACTTCTATAATCATTTCTCCCTCATACTTCGTCATTCTCCAAATTCTTACTAACTTTCTTTTAATCACTCAATTCACAAATATCTTGCTCTCTCTTATATGCAGTCCTATCTCTCTCTCAATCTCTCTCGTCTCTCTCTTCTTTCTTCTCTCAAATACTGATCTTCTGCCACTCTTCATTATCCCATCTCTCCCCCTCGATCTATCTCTCTAAATCCTCATCATGCTTTCTCACTCTCTCTCGCTCTTATATCTCATCACTACGCGCTCCTCACTATTCCTCCAATCAAGCCCTTTTATACCTTTCACACTCTATTTCCATCCTGATCTCATTTATAGTTGTAAACGCACATATAGGACTCAGGATTCGAGGATTCTTAGTACCATTCGCTCGCACATAACTTCGCGCAGATTATAACTTATTCTGCTCTCTAGCAATCACAATACTGATCACATAGCACTACACTATTCTATTCATTAAACCCTTACTACAACACTTTGTTTCTGAGAGGAATACACTTGCATATTAATAAGTTGTCCTTAGGGCTATCATAGATGTTAACACTCTCCAGATAATTATTAATGATTACTCACCAATCACTACTTACTCATCACGCAGCAATTCCTCTAACATAAACAAATCACAGCTTCTCAACCCCTTATATAAACACCCTAGATATGAGAGGCCTCTGCTCATATCTATAGTATTATAGGTAACCTAGGCAACCCGCTATCTAATGCACTAGAACTTCACTAATAAATAAGACAATATACCCTGGTGTATCACTTCATAACTACACTCACTAATGTAATCACACCTGAGGATTCACTCCTCTTTCCTCTTTCCCAATAAGATGCGTCATAGATTGATACATACCTTCAACTTCCACAGCCTATCTTTATAGTTTAATCAGACCAATATCCATATACTTATATATTTCTCCATCTTTCCTAAGTATTAAACTTAATTTATATGTATTATTTCTGCATATCCTACTTTTCCATTCCACTTAAAAGATAATCTACTATCTCACATCAACTCACTTGCATAGGTAAATCATGAGTCTTTGTACTGTCCACTTAAAACTCATTAATTATTGAGTCCTACCACCAAAGAGCCTGTTATATATAAAATTAAATTTCCTTTTCGTTCATATCCCTATCGCCAAAAACTCTATCCTTTTTTCAGGTATTCACTTATAATCCGTCACCCCAGCATCGTCTGGGCTCATAGATATCCATTTACACTATTATCCACGCGCCCCAACTCCTCCTATTAGCACTTAAAACCTTCTTCTTCCTCTGATCCTATTTCCAGTTGTTCTTTCATTTTTCCTATTACCTCTCTTATATAAACCTGTTAGTATATAACCAAATAACAAAACTAAAACCAAAAAACTTGCACCTAAATACACGATTGTTTATGAATTTTCATTCTTTCTCCAGAAAAAATGTCGACCCCAAAGCTTATCTCACTTCTGTCCTCACCAATATCTTTAATAAACAGAAACTAACTTATATATGGTATCACAAACGCCCTATGTACTAGCGTATATCTCTATCAGCCCAATAATAAACAGTTTTATCTTAGTTATCCTCACAAAACAAATACCTTCTACTCCTTTTTCCTCTTATTTTAGTGAGTATGGGATACAGTATAACTTATTATTTATATACTTTTTATATACTCACTGTCCACTTGAAATAAGTTATTACTTATATATATTTGTTAAAACTTAAGCAATAAGTATTGTCAGAACACTGTAGGAAGATAATATAATTAACATAAAAGCTGTAATTAAATTTCCCAATAATTCTTATCTAGAAACCATGTCTAAAATATTTGTCACAGGATTTTAGTAATTATATCTAATTGTATCTATAACGAACATTTTAATAAAACCTTCCAAACTTTCATATAACTTAAGCCAATCAATATGCTAATAGAGCCGCGTCCTGTATACATATGTTGGGAAACGTTCTAAGTCGACTAACCATATATCCATCTCCCTAATTACTCAGAAACCTCTTGCTACTAATTAAACAGTACGAAGCTTTAACATGATAACTTCGCTATTTATTTTATTATATTAATTTTATTTGAGAGTATTACAAACAAGCTTTTTATATACACAGATATCAAATATGAAGGAAAATTATCATATTCCTTCGAACTATGTAACTTTTGTCAGCCAGTCATCAGCATATGCCTTTACTAATTCCAATTATCTATTTTCTTTTAGTTTCTGTCTATACAAAAATACGTAACATTTAATTCCTATTACCTAATACCATAGAGAGACACTCAGCCTCTATACACGTTACTATGATTTCTGGATATTTTTATATTCTCTTCAAATCCTATACCATAAATTCAATAACTCTTACTCCGCTCAGCTCATATATACTGTACATATAGCTGTCACTTACTCCCCGCTTCACTTCTTTTGGGTCCAGTTGAAACTTGGGCGCCCCCTATTTTTTGCCTATATCCTTGTTTTCCTTGTTTCTGCGAATGTCAGTATACACTTTTTAATATCATATGTTCTCTTCGCATGTTCCTATCTGTAACTTATAAGATACTCTTCATTTACTCAGATGAGCACATTTTATGAGTAGTATACAATGTCTTCTACCCCATTGTTCTTCTCGTCTTCATATCTGAAGCGTCGATACTCCTCTCTTTCATATTATCACTCTCTCTTCTTCTCTATTTGGCCTCTCTATGTACCTTCCTATTTAACGCTTGCATGTTTCCATATTCACACAGCGCTATATAGACTTCTATTAAAGAAAAATAATCCACTCATACGATATAATATTATAACTTTCCTCTATATTTGATATCATCTACTAAGATCTTCCCTCTATCTACAGACCATTCTTAAAATTCTCGAGACACCTGTCCTTATACATACCGTTTAGTTATGGGAACCCGTAAATAAAGGAAATATTCTTAAATTAAGCCTTTGTAATTAATGTGCGCATGCGAGCTACATCGCTAATGAGTGATCCCTATTCACACGAGTTTTATTTACAAAATCAAAAGATCTATACCATCTACCGAAGTTGAAATACTGACGCTCATTTTTATGCAAGTGAATTACCCCTCTCCTATATATGACTTATATTCTATCCTCCTATCTTCATATAAACCTCTTCTCCATTAGCAGTGTTCAAGATCACAGTCCACAAATCATATCTTAATTGACCTTCATCCACTGTCATAGAGTTAACCCTTATCTATATGCTACTTTATTTATCTCTTCATCTATCTGCTTCTTGTTTATATATTGAAAATATCATAACCTACTGTAACGCTTTATTGATTAACTATAACCTTCCAATTGTTCCTTTATCATTTCTGATTCATTTCCTAAAACACCATATACTCCCTATCAATATTCCCCCCTACCCTTCTAAAAGATATTATTGGCATCTACTATAACATCACTCTTATCCGAAAACCAACTGATTTATGGTGAATACACTATACATTATTCCTGTCCACGTATAACACATTTAGCATGATACTGACACAGAGAGGATCTGAGTTTCTTTCTCCTTCGTACCAACTTACCATTACTCACATTTTCCTCATTCGAATACTTAACAACACTCACATACTATATATTTTTCAACCACTGAACCATATGCTCCATACTGGCTTATCTGCTAGCTGTTGCCAACACTTATATTATATCAATTTCCACTCATATTTGAAACTAAAGAAAAAGACCGTTATCAAACTCATCACATAAACACTTTATCAGGGGCCACCAAACACACTTATACCATTTAATCCAACACTTTACCCTCACTTAATCTCTTTCTGGACACTCCTTGTCTCTTCACACCATAACAGGCCTGAGCAAAACCTTGTGCACATATATAAAAACTCATACCAACTGGTCTTCAAAATTTGACTCATAATAAAACGCATGGTCCCTCCAACTCCCCCAAATCCATAGCCACACACTCATTTAAATCTACTAGCATAAAGGTAAATCCTACCACGAGCGCCTACTTAGAAGTCCCTATTTGTAACCAGTAATCTAACAGAGATTTATTCTCTTTATTATACATTCTTTCTACGCCAACATTCTGTATTTTTTTTCTTCAAACAATACACCTATAATATATAAGTTGTCCATTCCGGCTCTACTGCACATCGCTCTCATGAGAAATAGTAATCCCTTCATTAACACCACACACGACGTTAACGCTTACCAGGATGCCTTCCACACGAAAGAGTTTGATAATAGTTAAAACCAGTTCTTTAATACCAATGCGCTATTCCTATTCTTATGCATCTAGCCAACAAGCCCCTATGAATGAATACTCCACGACAATATCATCGAAACACAGTAGTAACAGCTGTCGCTAGAGTGAATAACTCTTTCTTCATTAATTTTAATAAAATAAATCAAACATATTATACATATTTGGAATCAGCACATCCAATCAAGATAGCACATTTAGAGACACCTTACTCTATACAACGTCCAGTATGAATAAAATTCCATGATTAGTAAACTTAGCTTACTAACTAAACTAAATCCAGTTTTCTCTATTAGAAAAGATTACACCGAATACTTACACTTATAACACCAACACAATGGATACGTGTCTACCTGTCTTCACACTATCCTATCAGTAATATAATCAAGAATGAATATCTACTGCAATCTACCAATGAACATCAAGCCGTATTGATAGTATTTTTTTTTTTTTAATCTCAAGAGGTATTAACTTATATGATTCTACATACTTCCCAACAAAATCAATACGTCCTTCAACAAAAACTACGTACTAGATCTTCCAAATTTACCATAGAATAAGCACAGCGTCCTCATGAATTTCTTCAATCTTTTTCGCTCACAGCCACCTCTCTACTATTGCATGAGAGGTGGGACAAGTGCCACCTCTCCACATATGACCTACCGCTACACTTCTCTCCACATTACAGTTTAGTTTTCGCTACACGTCCCCACTATGTAAATTAGTTAAGTCCCCTAAATACCCTCCTACCTAATACTTGCGCTTGGTAGTCACCATTAATTTTCCTCTCTCTCTGCTTCTGAGGAGGAGTTGAGCCGAAAGTTCCTCACGAAATGGATAGTGCGGTTGGCTCCTATCCAACTAATATGAAGGTTAAGATATCCAATCCTCGACCACCCTCTTAACCGCTATATATACCAACCTACAAAAACGCCAGTCCACCGCTATCTAAATCACTACGTTTGCTTCGCGCTTATACCTCCGCACACTCTAGGCTCATTGTTCTTCCGCGAACAACAATCCCCTTATGGTAGTGACAAAGCTGCGGCACATCAACACTTATACATACATAACTTTCTTGATTCTGCACACTACATAGTTCACCATGAGTTTGACCCGTGTATCTAGAGTTTATCGCTTAGGAATTGCAAGTTCATCCAGTATAGGTCGGTTGAATCCTTAGGCTAATTGGTGTTAACAAGAAGACTCTTCACATTATGGTAATTGGTATCTACACGGAATACCCTTGTTGGAACAGCAAAGTTCGTTCCGTCGACTCGACCATCTCTTTCTTAAACTTCTAGCACTCGTGTATTATACCAAGCCTTATGAAAGACGTTTTACAGACACACGCATTTAAAGTATAGAGGCCCCTCTCGCCTATATCTTTTAAAATAGTTTGGGAATAAGAAAACAAATCCATCGCTAGTAGTTCGCATCGAGTACAAGAATCCAAATAAACCCGAGCACGTGGGGTCTTAGTATATTAATAGTCATAAACATTCCGCCGCGGAGAACAAGATGGAATCGCTATCTCGCAATGTCCTTCGTACGCTAGTTGCCCACCGACTAGAGTCCCTGCATTTCTTAATACAGTTTATACTCGATTTAACATCATAATCCTTCCTACCCGCTAGAGTGCGCTGGAGACTCTCAGTTATCCTCATGTAGAGGCGAGGGGCTTCCGGGGTGCGGCGCAATAGTCGTTGTGTATGACCAGCGGGCTCCGCCGCGTGAGGTTTAAGTAGAAAAGCAAACATCGCACAATACTCTCAATAGCATTTAAAAATCGTGAGCAACAAAAGCTAAAAACACCTCGGGTTGCAAGCGACTCCTGGAGAGACAATTGAGTTATATTGGGAAGATGATATCTCAATTACAAAATACTCACCTAATTATCCTTAGAAAACTTGCTTGAAGTAATAGTGAGATCTATTAACTATAAATATTAAATAATGGAAATTTATACCTGAGGAAAAATAAGTAACTCAATAAGATATAATTTAAGATGACCTAGACGAATATAAGGTTATTGATAGTATGTGTGGTTATATATTATTCAAAGATAGTATAACATATATATGTATTAACGTAGTGTGAATAAAGTACAATATTTATAATGTCTTAAGTATAAGAAGATGATAGGAACTGAAGTATTTTATTTTATGAGAAGAGCTGGATGCAAAACAAGACTAGGTCTATCACACTATAGATTGAGAGCGGTTAGTAAATTGATGTCTGAAAAGGTGAGATTTTTGATATTTTGTAACACTATATTTAGTCGAATTATATATAGCGAGTATAACAAATATAATATTGAGGAAGTGCATAGGAGAAATTATGGTGTTATTGTAAGTTATAATGTCAAAAAAAATGAGTAGCATTATCAGGAACTTAATGAAAAAGTGTGTTAATACATTTGATGAAACGCAGAGGAGGAGAACTTGTGGTTGATAAGATACCAATTTAAACGCCTGACAAAGTGGTAACAACCCTACACCCGGGATATTTATAGGATGAATCTCGATCAGGAGCTTGAGCCTCTCCTTTACTATAACCAGCTTTTCTTGACGCTTTTATCGAGACATTCCTCTCTCGCACGCTACTCGAGAGTATTTAATGGTCCTTAGGAGAATACGTAGTCCAATTCCCGCATCAGATACGAAAGGATACAAGGAGTAAAGAATTAGTATATATAAACTAACTCATAGAAGGATCAGGATATAGTTTAAGAATATAGATAAGTTTTGATTATAACCTATAAGCTCTATTACGTAAAACGCTTGTATTGATATGTTTCATGATGCCACAGACTAAATATTTATATACTCAACTACGTAAGTCACCTGTAGGAGTCGAGGCCTGAATAGGAGCTGAGTGAGCCAATGAATCAGAGGAGTAATAGTAATGAGATAATAAATAAAGATTAATATTAAATAGATATAGACTATATGATCTAGTGATATAATATTCTTCATGAATAACCAATATTATACTGGTACAATCCAAAGAGTATATAAATAAAGTAATTAGATAGGTAATTATTATATCATAAAAATAGTTTTCACTTATGTGAGATATGATTTAGAATAATATTATTTAAGTTAAGTAAATCATTATAATTATGATATATTATAGTCGGGTAATCAAAGCTATAAAGGTAGCCCAAATTATTATATTTTACCTCTATTATTATATTACGACATATATAATCAATACAACTTACACTGAATGATCACAAGTTTTCAGCAAGAAGGGTAGGTCGAATTGAGATAGACGAGACGCCAAACAGTTATTCCAAGGCATATGGTTAAAATACATTAATGAGTATTATATGATGTAACATAATATTTTATACTGAATAAACGTAGTCATAAATTATATAGAATATATATATACACTAATAGTATAATATCAGAAGCCGATATCTAAAATGCTGTGTTAAGTCGTATTTACAGTGCTCGGCAAATAGGGGGCATCGAGAGCCAGTTACGGGGAGACAGATAGGGGGGGACGTATTTCAATAACGCGTAGGGGAGTAGGCGAAGGGAACCCCCAGCGACAGAATACCAACATCTTTAAAAGATCAATATTACACACAAAGAGCGGGGTAACCGGAGACACCTCTCTCCACCGGACGAGGTGGAGAAATTGTAGGTCCTCGATCACGAGGGATGTGGAGAAGAAGAGAATCTAGTCGCTGTCCACCGGAAAGGAGCCGAGAGACCCTCGACTTCCTGCATTCTATTTTCGGGTACACCACTTGAGTTATTTTAGCCATTATAGTATAAAGAAAAATTAAAAATAATGTAAAACTGACGGAATCGTAAAACGTAACAGGTTCTATATATTTTTAAATCTTACTTGAATTGAAATTTAGAAAGTTAGCTATTTAATGAGTGCCAATAAGAGGATACCCTGTATACTAATATCTTGTTTATAGTTGGACTAGGACAAGTATAGTAGAGACTACGACGTAGGAGTATCAAGAAAGGGGAATATCAAGAAAATAGGACGCTTCCAAGTTCTCTGAGTAAACAATTATATTTATATTTTACCAAAATATGTAATTAGAAAAGACGCGAGATAGACTTGAATCCGTAAAGATATAGTATTAACAATTTTCTTATACTCACTTATATTTATTATTTATTGTTTATAGAGCTATTAGGATTCCTAATTAACAAACATATTAATAATATATCTTTATAATCTTTACTGTAAATAAGTTTGCAAAGACTGACTGGTAAAAGTCCTAAAGGTTAGCATAGTCTACATGTAATTCATTGAATAATTAATCAACAAACAGCAGAGGTTGAAATCACTCACATAACGATTAACTAGTTTATGAATACTAGAAAGGGGAAAATATAAAAAGTATGGTATAATGTTAACGTTCTCTATTCACTTACGTGCCTACGTTAAGAGAGAAAATAAACATCATGTTACTTATTCTTGCGCAACTAAAGTCCCTAATTGACCCGCATGAATCCAAAAGTCCTAAAGTTCGTCGCACCACGTCTTTTCTGTTATTTCTGTATTGAGAGACAGCAGTCCAGCTCGCAAGCGAATAAAGCTGGCGTGGATTTCCTCTTCGAGTCATGTGGTGTAATATTTCTTCACACAAATAGGTAAGTATTGGATGAGCCTTCAATTCTCAGAGAGTTATCTTTACTACTCCTGCAGACAAGTTAGTACACGCGAGGACATGCGCGAGTAGCATAAAAAACTATTAGTTTCATTTACAAGCTCCACCACTAGAATGAGGCTCGGATTGTGTTTACTAGCGAAGGAGTATACTATTAGTAGATTGTTCAGAGAACAAACAATAGGGATACGTTTTGGCCATGTATTTAAAGAACTTCCGTTAGAACTTAATTCAGCCGTTGAAACTCTTATCCTCACGCTCGACAATAAGAGAGCTCGTAAGAATAATACATATTAATGCCACACTGAGGAAACGGCGTTGCATACTCATAGGCATAATTTAGGCTTATAAAATCATGGTGTTGAACCTCTCTTGTATATGTCTTTTAAGAAATCTTCTTAACCGCAGATTCCTTATACAGAAAGATGAATTCACATAAGCCAGAACTTGTCATACATGCAACTGCTAACGGTGGTGCATGGTGGGTAGGAAAAAACATAGCCCAAGATCAGTTCACTCAAGTGGCTTCTATAACCACTTCACTTGGTGAAAATGTGAGTTATTAGAGCATTGTCTATCTTAGTGTATGTGTGGAGTAAGGTCATTCGATGCGCATCGTGAACAATCCAGATGAGGATCATATTGGAACCTTCAAAGAGAGAGTAATTATATAATATAGGAAATGAATTCTTTACAAAGTGAGAGATTGTATCGAGAGATGAATGGATCTTTGCCTACAGAATTGAGCGAAATCTACGACACATTTGATAACAAGCAATCACCATATGACAGTTACAGCATAGAATCTTTTCTAGGCTAGGCAAATCGCTCTCGCTTGTTAGCACGTAGGAGACAGAATGATTAGCCCGGAGATGCGAAGTAGCACTACATCATGGCGTTGTAGCGCTTAGCATTTAAGACCCACATTGATAATAAATACAAGTGAGTAGAGATGGCTTTTAACGTAGCTACACTAAAGTATGAAAATTCAAAGACTCTCAAATGCTATTATTTACTTTGGCCAATCAACATATTCTATGCTGGGATGGGACTGATGTAAATTGGTAGGCTATGAGGAATCAATATACTATACAAATAAGGCCATGGCAACCACGTCATCTTAGGCTGGAATCTCGATATGATAGACGAACCCAAAAGACACACAAATTGCGTAAAGATGATCATTAACTACGATCCATGTTTAGCTCTCATTCGTATTATCTATTGACTCGAGAGACATTACATCCTGGTAAATTTTCCTAGATCTCAGGGATCAGTGACATAGAGTGTACGATATTCACTACCAAGGAGGAAGTGGAAAATAATGGATCAGTTTACACGCAAAAGTGAACAACAATTTAAATTGTGCTTGGAATGTCAGCCAGAAGGTTGGCAGGAATTTACGATGAAAGAAGATCACAGCTGTACCTTAGAGACCGAGTATCGATAAAGAGGTCTTTGAATCCGCAGACTCAAACTACCATCGAATGCCAAGTTGCGAGATCAACGTGTATAGATCATATTTGACCCACACCACCCCGGATGGCCCAGACAAAAACATACGTTCAAGAGGAGCTCCTCATTATACCCAGATAGTAGGTGAGCAGGATCGATGGGATGTAACGGTAGAAGCTAGTAGACCTTATATATTTTGGGAGTGAGAAATCATGTCTTCCTATATTAGTGCATATTCTCCGAGTTAATTAAATCGTTATGGATGTAATTATTATATTTATATGAATTTTTTTATACTTAATACAAGGAAAATGATTGATACTTCACAAAATACAATAAGATATTAATTATTATTAATGAGAGTGTGACGAAAAAAGGTAAAGCTAATACCTTAGTATGTTTAAGATATGAATGATATGTGAATTATCGTATATAAGGTTCTCAGTAAACTAAGTGAGTATATACACTTCACGAGTTAGCTTTAGCGTTATTGTATCTCATATATATTACTATATCATAACACTACATCTTATATGATATAAAAGGGATTGAGTAGGTATAAATTCATACGTTTCTCACAACATATATACAAAGTAAATTCGTATGAGATATATACGTAAGCACATAAGGGACATAATAAAGTGACCTATATATAATTATTCTACATTAGTTATTATAAATATATTAATATATATTATATTATTAATATATATATATATTTTAATATTATATTAATATAAATTATATATAATAATAATATATATTATATATTATATAATATACTATATATATATATAATATATATTATAATATATATATATATATATATATAAATATATATATATATAATATATATATATATACACTAGTATATATATCTATATATATAATAAATAATAAAGAGCTTCATGTTACTAATAGGATAAAATGCTGGTAAAATTTTAGATAGGAATATTTATAAAAAAATAAAGTATTCGAACAAAACGTTAATGAGATATGCCAATATTTATATTTATGTCACTCATTATTGGATATAAAAAAATTTTATTTATTTTAAAACTGAGATGCCTTACTTTTGTGATCCTCAGTAAATTAAAAAAAAAAAAATATTACTGCAATAATTTTAGGAATATATAGTATTTACTAATGTAAAAAAATAATTTATCATTTTAAAAATATACATGAAATGGAATATTAATATATATATAATATTATATATATATAATATTATTAATAATATATATAAATATTATATATTAATATTATATATTATATTATATATATTATTAATATATATATTACTAATATATATTATAATATATATATTTATTATATATAATATATATATATATATAATATATAATATATATAATATAATATAATATATATATATAATATTAATTAATAATAAATTAATATATCAATCAATATATAATATATATATATATAATATAACTATAATATATATATATCTAATAATATACTATATTATTATAATACTATTAATATATATATATTATATATATTAATATATATATATATATTATATATTAAATATTTCAATATATATATATATATATTATAGATATTATATTATTAATTAATATATATTTATATTATTATATATATTATATAATATATTATATTAATTATAATATATAATATATTAAATATATAATATATATTTATATATTATATATACTATAATATTATATTAATATATATATATATATATAATATTGATTATTATTAAATAATACTATATATATAAATATATATATATATATAAAATAATTAAAATATATATTAAGTTAATATATATATATATATATATATATATATATTATATTATATATTTATTTACACTCAGGCGTTATCAATTTACATTATGCAAAACAAGCTTTTTATTATTAGATGTAACATTTATCAATAAATACTATTTAAATATAATATAGATATATACACTTGAGATAAATGAATGAACACTATATTAAGTGAGCAAATTGAGCTAAATACTCAACTCAAAATGTCACGTGAAAACTTGAAAGTGCAAATCAATTACGACTGTGAGCAAAGTATATACAAGGGTTGAGGGATGTACAAGGTGGTTTGGAGTAATTATTATAAGCCACAATAATTTAGGTTTTAATAAATATTAGCTCAATAATTATAGCTGAGTATTAATATTTAATATCTAATTAATAATTAATATTAAT
>JABUQX010079615.1:2500-25000 GCA_015478945.1 Trachelipus rathkii
AATTTTGATGCCTCAGCATTATTGATGCCCCAACTTTGATGCCTCAACTTTAATGGTTCCCAATCACCGCAAGGAGTATCTAGTGATGTTCTATTAGTGTTCTATGAGTATTAGATGAGTGCCAGGTGAGTGCCAGGTGAGTGCCAAGTGAGTGCCAATGAGTGCCAATGAGTGCCAAGTGAGTGCCAATGAGTGCCAAGTGAGTGCCACATAGTGCCAAGTGAGTGCCACATAGTGCCAACTGAGTGCCACTTTTTTCAAGCCTCCCCTGAGCCTAGAATAGCCTAATATGGGTGTCTACCCCTAGGTTATAAGGTATGAGGAATCGAATGGTGTATATTACAATCTGCTAGAATGCTTCCTACTATGAGTTAGTATTTTTATAACACTTATAGCATGACAGAATATATATCTAAAGAGTTACACAGTTGAGACAGTGACCGCAAACGTTTCAGAGTCCGCGTCCGCAGGTCAGCCCCGTCGCGAAACCGCCGCGTGCGCCTTTAGGCGCAATATTACCGCCGCCGCGTGCGCCCGCAGGCGCAATATTTCCGCGTAACCGCCGCCGCGTGCGTCCGCAGACGCAATATTTCCGCGTAACCGCCGCCGCGTGCGCCCGCAGGCGCCATATCCCCGCGTAACCGCCGCCGCGTGCGCCCGCAGGCGCAAAATTCCCGCGTGAACGAAAAATATGATGTCAATGTAAACTATTCAAAGAATTTCGTTTCAAATATACTATGAGTCATTCATTTTTCACTACAATTGTACGAAATTTTATTAAAAACATATACTTTACACACCTTAAAGCAGTAAATCAGTAAATCAATAGAGGTGTTACCTAAGGGATTAGTATGCTTTTGTTTTACTGCTTTACTGCTTTAACTCTCTGCTTTACTGCTTTAACTCTCTGCTTTACTGCTTTAACTCTCTGCTTTACTGCTTTAACTCATATACATTACATACCTTAAAGCAGTAAATCAGTAAATCAATAGAGGTGTTACCTAACACCTAGGGGATTAGTATGCTTTTGTTTTACTGCTTTACTGCTTTAACTTTCTGCTTTACTGCTTTAACTTTCTGCTTTACTGCTTTAACTTTCTGCTTTACTGCTTTAACTTTAAGTACTGTTTTAATGAAAAAATTTATGAACATTATGTTTCTTTTATATTTTTTGTTTTATTACTTTTTATTTATTATTTCTATTTTTATTTTTGTTTTAATTTGTAATGTAAGAATAAAAACACACAGAGTTTCTGTTATATAAACATTTTATTTTAATAAAATTGTACGAAATTTTATTAAAAATCTTTTTATATATACGAGTTTTAAGGGAAGTAAAATCGCGTTTTTCATTTTAAAGCATTTATTACATAATCAGAAACTATAAAATCATTGACATACAAATTTTTAGCATCAAATATATTTACAAGTTTATTAAAACATACATTATTTAAAAAACATATAATGAAATAAATACAATAGACTCCACATAAATTGGAATATAAGGGTTGAACAGGGTAAGACATAGTTTTTACACAGCTTACATTATTATATTTTAAAAATAAGGTAATATAATGATTATTCAATATAAATTTTAAGTTCAAAGAATCAATTATGTGAACAGTATCGTTTTTTGCTCTATAAACGGAAATCCAATGTCCTGTTGAGGTGATGTGACGAGGCAATGTATTGAATATGAAGCATGTATCCTTCTCCAACTTTACAGAGTTTATTTCGTTAATAGCAAACACTCCTAAAAAGCGAGGTTCATTTTTAAACACCGATTTTATTTCCTCTTCATTCATCTTTAATAATTCAAAAGTACGTTGCGTACTCGGTCAATTTCAATGAGTTGAGGATGCTCAAGATAGACCACTACAGTGATGGGTGATTGTAGACTCGATCCAAAAGAGAGACTTAGTCCTAGGGTGCCCTTTCTCAAAATGTTTAAATGATAGGCGTTACAAGCTGAAAGGTCTGCTGTGAGATCATAGGCGTATAAATTACTATTCTTTGCGTATTCTTCAAGATTTAAGCCTGTCCCACTATCATTACATGATACAGTATTGGCTATTAAGTCGTAAAAAGGTCGAGTACAGAGAGATAGGTCTCCGTTGTATAACATTTCATAATCACGTCCGTGAGGCAGTCCATTCACATGTAAACTGATACCCCTAAGTCCGAAAGGTGTGAATTTATAGGGTGACTTTTTATAATTCCCGGAGTAGGCTTCATGTTCCACAATCCCTATTATTACTTTCTGTGGTAAATTTCCGTTCACAATGTTAGGGATATTGATACTCGATAATCCTTGAGTGAAATTAAATATCTTGGTTTCAACTCTCTTAATAGGGTACTTTGCTGTAGTATTCAAAAGCGAATTTTCAATTTCCAAATGACGCTGTGGTGATAATTTCACTTTTCTGACATAGAGATAAGCCTCCAGCAGTTTGAAAACAGGTTCAGGACATACAGCTGTAACAGCAGGTTTACTTTTTATTTTAATTAAGAGCAAATTTAGGATTTGACCGTGATAAAATGATTCTAGTATCTACAGATGGTAGAATGAGTCTTTCTTGAGAGAAGATATCGCCATTTAATCGACCGTAAAATTCATAAGTATTATTTATGACTTTAGCTGCTTTATCTATATGTGCAGCTTCATCTTTGAAACTGTAAAAACCACATGATTTGAGATGAGATTGTTTAGCATCGTCTGAATAATTTAACAAATGTTCTATATAGCTTCTATAAGGATAATTAGCCGCTGATGCACCTAGTGAAGTTCCGTTAAGATAGACTTCAACCTGGGAGAAACATGTATACAGGAAATTTGATTCTGTATATACTATATGGTCATCACCCGTAGGAAGATCTGTACCATCAGGTTTTGTCAATTTCGTTTTTACATATAAAAACACATTAGAGGGGTCTAGGTATTGATCAGAAGTACCTGGAATATTGAACTCTAGAGGAACATCTGTGTTGGTAATTGAATGCAGAGGATTAATACTGATAAAGTTGGACTCGCTAACGCTAATCTGTGTAGGGTTCATTGAGAAGAGATCCAATTCACTCTTACAGCAATCAGGACTAGAAGGATGAAGGAAATGCATCTTGCATGGGCGAACTCTGGACGTATAATGAACATTTTCATGAAAAACCTTACTTATATACACACATCGTATAAAAGTTATCAGTTAGTAATTAAATAGCAAATACATCAATACATTTTTTCTTTAAAGGTTTTTTCCGCTTAGTCTTTTTCTTTATGACAATCTTCTTGATCCCTCGACCTTGGCCTGACATTTTACGTCTTATTTTACGCTTAACATCATCCAACATCTCATCTGAAACATCGGCTATACGTCTTTTTAATGCTGTACGAGGATTATTTCCTGCAGCAATATCTTGAATAGTATGCAAACCTGTTCTTATAGCTTTTTTACCTATATATTCCCCGCCTTTCCTGAGCAGAGGCCTTGCACTTCTCCATAGCTTGGCAAAAAATCCACCAAGGCCATACCCCCTCTGCATTTTTGTTCCCCTGAATACCCTTTCTTCGTCCATTATTACAGGAGTATCTTTCTTATACTATCTTTACACTGTGAGAGTATGTTAATGAATGAAAAAATATATCTGACTACACCTCTTATATATTCCATTATGCTGTAATTACTGCATCTGTTTCTTTCTAATATGAACTTTGCATAACAATGCACCGTATGTAAAGGGGAAAGGATTTCCTTCTACATCTTTTATATGCACGCGTACAGAGTCAAAATTTGATCTATTCAGAGGTAGATAATGAACATTAGGGAATGTTATAACTTTACTCTCTTTGGGAAAATATACTACTCTTAATAAAGGAGCTTTAGTATTACCTACATATTGATGATCAATTATATTTGTATATACATAAGCCATACCTGGATGATTGAGCATATCGGATGGGGTACATGTATAATGCAGTACTCGATCTGCTTCATCTTTTTGTTCATGTGGAGTCATGCGGTTATTCTCCACAGATAGTATAACCCTCTTCAACATAGTAGGGATATCATGAAGTATATCCAACTC
Source organism: Trachelipus rathkii (assembly GCA_015478945.1). Classification (NCBI taxonomy): domain Eukaryota; kingdom Metazoa; phylum Arthropoda; class Malacostraca; order Isopoda; family Trachelipodidae; genus Trachelipus; species Trachelipus rathkii. Next base: position 6,581 of record JABUQX010079615.1, read on the forward strand.
AGCATCACGTCTACGAATATGTTTACGCTGCCATGGTGATCGTTCGAGAAAAAACATGTCCCGGTCTCGTAGGTTTACATTTACCTTTGAACTTAAAGATATTATTACTTTATCTTCATAGGTACGCATTTCAGTTTTGTATACCAAGTCCTTACACATAATACTCATATCAAAGAGAACGTTTAAATGACTAAAAATAGCAGGCACCGATTTAAAATATGACCTCCGCAAAGTAAATTCTTCAAAGAAGTATTCTTTTGTAGCAAATGTTGTCGTATTCATCTTTTTGGCAATTGTAGTCCTTTTCAGATAACGAGTATCTTCCACTTGTAATATAGTTTCAACACATTCTACACTTCTGTACACCCCCATCCAGAAGATTGTGAGGTAAATTTTCTATATCCGTATTTAATATCATTTCACATAATCCTACTTCGTATGCCTCTCTTTCAAGCTGTATAGGATTCATTAGCACAGTTGTAAAATCCGAGAGTTTATTATCAGGATGTAAATCCAAGGAGGCTGAAGAAGGCAGAGTTATATAAAAGTGATCTACACTCTCCATGATTATAATGACAACTGATTAATGATTCTTAACTTCACTTGCTTTTATATAAGTATTAAACTTGGCAGGATATCCCCTCCATTTCACAAGTAACTGCTTATTTTTTCCTTTACCTCTCGTAGCTAATATTTTTTCAATTTTATATTCATGAGTTACAGGATTGAACCTTACTTTTTGTATTTCCTGTTTATAAAATCCGCCTTTTATTTTTTCACCATTTAAATCTTCCAGATAATATAACTTTAAACTATCACGACTGAATGGTTGGATATTGTGGACTTTAAAAACTTCCGTAGTCCAACCGGATTCATATCCTTTTCTAAACCTTTCTTCTGTTCGAGAAACTCTTACATAATCGTTTACCTTTATTCCTGAATTATCTTTTATTTTGTTTTCTTTTTCACCCCATATACGCCATACGTCCTCTAGTTTTTGACATCTCTAAAGGAGTTGACTTTATAGTTCTATGGTAAGACCTGTTATAAGAATAAGCCAGATCGTTCAGTATATCAATATATTTAAAAGTATTCATTTTAGTAAAATACCTATGCATGCGCTCCTTAATAGTACGTTGGACTCTTTCAACTATTGCCGCTTTGTTTACGGAAAATGTATTGTAATAGCTTATACCATACTCCCAGAGCATCTCCTGAAACTCTCGCCCCTTGAATTCCATTCCTGAATCTGTCCAGAATGATTTAGGTGTTCTCCGTTCGTCCTCTATAATTTCAAGTACAGCATCGGCGACTGTAGCTGATCTTTTATCTTTTATTGGCCTCAACCACAAGTATCTAGAGTATACGTCAATTGTAAAAAGTATATATTGAAAACCTTCATTATAAGAGCTGTATTTAATCATTTCCGATAAATCTAACTGCCATATGCTATCGAGCTGTGGAGATATGGTTTTCCGTGTAGGAAATTTTTTTCTTACAGGTTTATGTAGAGTAAATGCCTCTTCCCCCTCTAGATATTTTTTTAGCTCTTTTTTCTCAATATTAGGATACCTTAAAGCAAACCTAGTGAAGCCCCCAAAACTATTTGGCTCCCTCAGATTGAAGTAATACTTATCAACTACCTCCTTCGCCTCCATGTTGTCTACTGACACACGTGTAAGCGTTATATATATATATATATATATATATATATATATATATATACATACTATATATATATATATATATATATATATATATATATATATATATCATATATATATATATATATATCTATCTTGTCCAAGTATGTGATATTAGGTCACAAAAAGAAAAAGAAAAAGATTTAAAATAACAATTAGTTATAAAGAAAAATTAAAGCTAAATAAAATATATAAATAAAAATATATATATATATATATATATATATATATATATATATATATATATATATATATATATATATATATATATAATATATATGTATAACTATATACTTCTTTATATATAATATAATAACCTTAATAACAATATATATATATACCTCTACATTACAACTAAATAAATATGTGATAATACATAATTACGATTTAATCCAACTATGTCTATTATAAGGTGTTTTTCTTGTTCGTCCTCTGGTAACACGTTTAAATTTATCTGATGCGTAAGAAGTGCCTGATGGACTTGAATCAGGTCTTGGCGTAACGGGGATATTATCTAAGTCTGCTAATCGCGTTGTATTTAAGATTAAACTTCTGGGAAAATTAATAGTCTGAAGTTCTTGTTTGATATCATTCCATCCTTTTACAGGGCCTTTCTTCCAGTTACGTGAGAGATCAGCTATCAAGTCCACAATATTTGATCCTTTAACTATTTCATCATCAATTACGATCTGCCCTGCTTCATTCAAAGTTAATTGGTCTTTTAAAATATTATATAAAGCTATTCCTGATTTACGCACTCTAATAGGTAAGCTCTCCTCTAGGATATTTTTAAATTTATCTTCATTTTTCACTTCAAGTTTTACTTCATTATCGGTTAGCGGAATACGTAGGGATTGATGTAGATGCAAGTCTTTAAGATCTATCAATTTTTGTATGGCATCCTGGTATAAGAGGCGTTTCTCATGGATGTTAACGTCTGAATTTAATATTCTGTACACTTCTTTCTCATATTTGGTTATCTGTTCAACTTTAGGATCATATAAGCTAGGAGGTAGAGGCTGCTGGAAAGATAATGATTCGTTCACAATATAAGGATTCTGTTGGTGCAACTGTTGCTGCTGATGTGAAAGAGGTTGTAATGTCAATGCATTGGGCTGTAATATTTGCGTGTATGGGGGCTGTGAATGATGAAACTGTGATTGTGGATTTTGCACAGTGTGCGGCAATAACTGGCCATATTGAGGTTGTGAATGATGAATCTGAGGAACTGGATTCTGTACAGATGCTGTATTATTATACTTCATTTTCTCATACTCATTATATGGAAGTACAGCAACCTTCTTCATTATGGGGACAACCACTTAGTTATCAAGGGAGCTATAACGGAGAAGAGTAATGGCAGGAATACGCCTCCTCCTCTCTGTAGTAACTTCTTTTTATTTTTCAAATTTTTAATGTTGAGGGAGAGTTTTTTAATGATGTTTCTATAACGACGTAGCTTTACCTTCTGAGGCCTGTTTAAAGGAACATTTCCTTTTATAAGATTTAAACAGACTTCACATACACACTGGATGAATTTCTCATCCTCACTAATTAGTTTACGTTTTTCAGATGGTTTCAACTTTTTAAATTTTTTTATAAGAGGTAAATACTTTGCAACTAGAGCACTCATTATTCAGGTATGTATACAGTTTCTATCTCATAGGGCAGAATGTTGGTACGGAGCAGCACTCTGTGCGTGTTTTTGGGATGAAGTTCACACATCAAATAACCGTGTGGGATCGAAGTAACCTCTTTATATACTTTTAAGAACTCTTTCCTTTGAAGGGGAAACATTTGAGTTGCCAATACATTAATTTGACTCATGTCTCTTCTCTGGCCAAACAACAGTAAATACTGTGTGTTTAAAGAAACACTTCGCATATGCTTGCTTTGATGAAAAATATTCTGTGTTATGAAAAACACCGAGATATTTAGATGGTGAGAATAAACTGTGAACACTTCTGCTATTTCCAAATTCAATTTGTGCATTAAATCATCTAATACAATAATTTTGTGTCCATGTATATTGTCCAGCGACCTAATATCGTATATGCCTTCGTGAAATTGAATAACATCTTTATATTCTTTAAATTTTTCCTGATAAACATTATAACACCATATTATTTTTACAGGTGCTTGTTCAAAAATCTCCATTTCCTTTAAAATATTTAATAATAGAAAGGTTTTACCACAGCCTGTCGGACCAGCTACAAGACATGTAGCCGGACTTCGGAACGTAAATTTCTCCACATCCATACTCGTTAAGTGAATAATGAATAATGAGATTAATTAAAGATGTAAAGCAGTAAAGTACATGTTTTTAATAAAATTTCGTACAATTTTATTAAAATAAAATGTTTATATAACAGAAACTCTGTGTGTTTTTATTCTTACATTACAAATTAAAACAAAAATAAAAATAGAAATAATAAATAAAAAGTAATAAAACAAAAATAAAAAATATAAAAGAAAACATAATGTTAATAAATATATGAGTTAAAACAGTAAAGCAGAAAGTTAAAGCAGTAAAACAAGAGTTAAAGCAGTAAAGCAGAAAGTTAAAGCAGTAAAACATGAGTTAAAGCAGTAAAGCAGTAAAACAAAAGCATACTAATCCCCTAGGTGTTAGGTAACACCTCTATTGATTTACTGATTTACTGCTTTAAGGTATGTAATGTATATGAGTTAAAGCAGTAAAGCAGAGAGTTAAAGCAGTAAAGCAGAGAGTTAAAGCAGTAAAGCAGTAAAACAAAAGCATACTAATCCCCTAGGTGTTAGGTAACTTACCTCTATTGATTTGTGATTAACCGTTATAAGATATGTAAATATATGTTTTTAATAAAATTTCGTACAATTGTAGTAAAAATGAATGACTCATAGTATATTTGAAACGAAATTCTTTGAATAGTTTACATTGACATCATATTTTTCGTTCACGCGGTAATATTGCGTCTGGCACGCGGCGGCGGTTACGCGGAAATATTGCGCCTGCGGGCGCACGCGGCGGCGGTTACGCGGAAATATTGCGCCTGCACGCGGCGGCGGTTACGCGGAAATATTGCGCCTGCGGGCGCACGCGGCGGCGGTAATATTGCGCCTAAAGGCGCACGCGGCGGTTTCGCGACGGGGCTGACCTGCGGACGCGGACTCTGAAACGTTTGCGGTCACTGTCTCAACTGTGTAACTCTTTAGATATATATTCTGTCATGCTATAAGTGTTATAAAAATACTAACTCGTAGTAGGAAGCATTCTAGCAGATTGTAATGTACACCATTCGGTTCCTCATACCTTATAACCTAGGGGTAGACACCCATATTAGGGCTATTCTAGGCTCAGGGGAGGCTAGAAAAGGCTTGAAAAAAGTGGCACTCAGTTGGCACTATGTGGCACTCACTTGGCACTATGTGGCACTCACTTGGCACTCACTTGGCACTCATTGGCACTCACTTGGCACTCATTGGCACTCATTGGCACTCATTGGCACTCACCTGGCACTCACCTGGCACTCATCTAATACTCATAGAACACTAATAGAACATCACTAGATACTCCTTGCGGTGATTGGGAACCATTAAAGTTGAGGCATCAAAGTTGGGGCATCAATAATGCTGAGGCATCAAAATTGTACCGTAGAATACAAAAGGGTTGGGCGAAAAATTAGGGGTGCCGAAAAATTAGGGATGGCCTAAAATTAGGGTGGGCCAAAATTGACCCATGGAAGACCAAAGGGTTGGTCGTGTGTTTGTACGTGTGAATAAGTGTAAATGTAAGTGCAAGTATCTATGGGTGAGTGTAAGTGTCATAGTGAATGTGTGTATAAGTGTAAGTGTGTGTGTGTGTGTGTGTGTGTGTGTGTGTGTGTGTGTGTGTGTGTGTGTGTGTGTGTGTGTGTGTGTGTGTGTGTGTAGGTGTTCAAGTTAGGATAGATCCAAACAGTTCAAGTTAGGAACGAAATATGTGACGGGTGGGGCACGAGTGGCCAGAAAATTGGCGTGGGCCAAAAATGACCCATGGTATATGGCAAGGTCAAGGCCTAAATATCATGGTCAAACAAGGTTAGGACATCAAAAAAGGGCTAAGCCCCTAAATGAAGATCAAAAATTACCGTGGGCAAAAATTGACCCATGGTCGAAAAAAATTAGGGGGCGTAAAATAGGGGGCAATACGTACAACGGTTGCTTACGCAACCGTTTGGCGCAACCCTTCTTCGAAGGGTTGCCAAAAATCAGGGTTGCCGAAAAAATTGGGGTTGCCAAAAAATTAGGGGTGCCAAAAAATACCGTGGGCCAAAAATGACCCATGGAAGACCAAAGGAAATATTCAAAAAAGGGGGTTCTCAAAAATTAGGGTTCTCAAAATTGTATCAAAAAATTAGGGTTCTCTAAAAATTAGGGTTCTCAAAAATTAGGGTTGCCAAAAAGAAAATACCCAATGGGCCAAAAATGACCCATGGAAGACCAAACGGTTGGTCGAAAAAGGTCTAGGCCCAAAAGGTAAAGGCCAAAAAGGTAAGGCCCAAGGGTAAAGGCCCAAAAGGTAAAAGGCCCAAAAGGTCAAAGGTCCAAAAAGGTCAAGGGCGGAGTAAAAAAATTTGGAGCTCAAAAAATACAGTTTGCCCAAATTTTTTAGGGTGGGGTAAAAAGAGGCCGTTGTCCAATATCCCTTTAGGGTAAAAGAGGAGCCTAGTCCAATATGACTCTGTTACTACTTATATATATATATATATATATATATATATATATATATATATATATATATATATATATATATATATATATATATATATATATGTATATATATATATATATATATATATATATATATATATATATATATATATATATATATATATAACTATATATATATATATATATATATATATATATATATATTATAAAGAGCTTATATACAGAACCCACCACACACAGAGAAGCGCCCACACCGGGTTGAAAAATCAACCTCATGGGTGGGACCTGGATTATACATATTTTAAGTGCCAAAGAAAATTTTGATTTCGAAATGAATATTCAGTCCTTACATTATAAATATCCCAAATATTGCACAACAAAATCATGTTATAAAGAAAATTCAGCTCTTGATGATAAAAGAGAATAGATTTGCTGTTAAAGTAGAAGGATTCAGAAAAGATATGGCATAACCTTTTAGAAGGTGTTATGGACCATAAAGTAGAAAAATGACGACGGCGAATGGGGTTCAGTTGGGGACAATCAATGAATATTTGGTGAACAGATTGCGGAGTATGGCAAAGGCAAAATTTCCAGATGAGAGGAAATTCCCTTGACATGTAGTGGCTGAGAGTGATATTAGTGTGGCCAATACGGAGGCGTGCAAGTACCACCTCGTGCAAGCGCTTTCGTCGGTGAGAGGAAGACCACTTACCCATGTTCGGCTTTATATTTTTAAGTTTCGCCCCTCGCAGATCACTCGTCCAGCACTCCTACTAATAAGACTGGAAGCCTTGTTGGAGAGCAGGATAATAATCAATTGATGAGAGGCGACGTTGTCAGAATGGCATCAGGAGATCTATAAGTTCGAAAAAGAGGCGGCCATTTTACCCTCAGCGATTTACCCCGTGCATGAGAGGGGTCCAACATAGTATGATTTGTTTCTTACGAGAGTGGAGCAGCCGAAAAAATTGTTGTACAGCGGATACCATTGTGTTTTTAGAATAGGGCTTTAAGAACCTGGAAATCACTGAGTGAATTTGAATAAATGATATAAGAGTGGTCTTGGTTAAGGAATAGAATTCGAGAGAGGGCAATCATTATAGCCATTAATTCTGCCGTAAAAATTGAAGCATGAGTGGAGAGGATATGGGAGAGGTTGCAGTCAGGGAAGATAGCAGACGCACCCACATTGTCCCCGGTTTTAGAGCAGTCAGCAAACATTGAAGTAAATTCACCGTGAACTGCAGAATGAGACAGGAATGATGCCTTTATCAAGGCATTAGGGTGGCTAGATTTGGAGATAGAGGTCAGAACCAAGAAAATAGTGGCAGCAGGTAAAAGCAATCCACTAGAGAATGGGGGCAAAAGGAAATATCAATACAGGAAGAAGAGTGGGTATCAAAATGTTCATATGTAGGGAGCCCTGTGTTAAGGCATCCCAGGGAAAATGGTGTTAGAAGATCTACAAGGAACTTAGACTTAGACGAGGTGACAGAGTCGCCCCATAAGTCGTGGCGAAGGTTGAAGTCTCCTAGTATAACAACCTGGTAGGGGTTACTAAAAAAATCAGCAAAATCTGACCATAGTAAACTCACTACTCAGGTCAAGTAAATTGAGCGGACATTCCAGGTGGGTGGACAGATGTGAATCAGTGTTGCCTGCATGAGTCTTTTTGAAAACGACTCGAGAATAGGGACAGTTTATGAATGGGTATTCCTGCTTACACCTATCATTGTCACCTCTTTCTATAAGTTAGCGACGATTTATATTCCGACGGTTGAAAAAAATATTATGAGGATGACCTTTGAGACAATTGTCTCTATGTGGCTAGGGGTAATTTTGGATGTCGATTCAGATGAGGTGGAAATGCTGAGACGTGGGTCCCGACGAGGGGTAGCAACAAATCCTGGTGGTAAGGAATACGACGGCTAACAGAGATCTGGGTTGTACGACCGGTTTGGGGAGTTTTGGTGGTGACTGGGTGGGGCTTGGCTACGAATGCAGTGATTGAGTTCAACCAAGTCCATCTTATTGTGTACATTTGGTTGGTCGTTGGAGGAAGAGCAGCAAAATACTCTAGGAATGGAAACGATATCAGCATCTGACAAGCAAGCAGATTCAGAAATGGGTGGAGAATACGGGAATGTTTCCATGGAGGCAGTGTAAGAAGATGAAATGAATAGTTTCACTTTTGTAAAGTTGGGTTACGATATTTGGAATCGATATAGGATCGTTGGGTTGGAGTCTGACGCTGAGACTTTGTGCTGAACGTCAGGTGGTGTTTCTAAAACTGGGTAATTTGAGATAACATAGGATCCTGCTGATTTGCCGATGCCACATCAGCAGATTTAGAACAACGTTGTTGTTTACATTAATTCGCATATCTCTCGAGTGCAATAAGCATTAGAGAGACAAGCAGAGAGAGAGAGAGAGAGAGAGAGAGAAGAGAGAGAGAGAGAGAGAGAGAGTAGAGAGAGAGAGAGAGAGAGAGAGAGAAGAAATTGGGTCGTCACATCAGAGCTTAATTGAAGTATGATCCATTTCATCCGTTAAGCGGCTAAGGCATAGAATCTTTTAAGGAGTGCTGAGGTAGGAAATTCGGAAGAAGAGTTATAGGAGGATTCAGAATAGCTGGAATAATCCTGTAAGCTATCAGAGAGTTGGTTGTAGGGTTGTTCAATCGCTTTGATTGTTTGGGCACAATCTAAGTCGCTTCTTTTGTCTCAGGAATGAACTTATGACAGATCTCTTCATGAGTGTGTTTTGCTAGAAATTCGGATATCTTGTATTTACTTTAAGAATAATCTATCTTGGCAGTGGTTATAATATTTTCTTTGTATTTAGGAACATCTTTTTCAGGAAATTGAGTAACAATGAGAGACAGATTAAGGGACATAGATGCAAGCCTCTTGAGTTTGTATTGAATGAACCAACTTAGTTTCATTGTTGGTTGGTTGAAAAATAGCACTCGGAGCAGGGTTGTTGATGGCATTTTGAACGGGAGACTGGATCAAGGGCTGTTTTTGAATTATTTGAGAGAAGTGGGTAGTATAGGCAATGAAGGTGGTCAATTTGCAGTAACTGTTTGGTTTTTGCTAGATTTTAAGGAAAGAGTTCTACTGGAATGGAGTTGTGTCAGTGGATTAACACGCGGAGACAGGGCTGCTTAATTTCTTAACATAGGCTAATTTGTCTTGTAGAGATGTTATCTGAGCTGGTGTGTATCTCTCCTGCTCAATTTTATAGTACATAACTCCAAAGCCTGTTCAGCAATTAAAATTTAGTATTTAAGGAAGAGGCATAGGGGTTCTCCACAGTTTTGCAGTTGTAGTTTGCTTTAACAGGGAATGTGAAATTCCCTCTCCACCAGACTGGGCATATGTCATCTTCTGATTTTCTTAGATAAACTGACCAATTTGTCATTTAAGCAACATCGGTGGGAGATAACATTACAATTTTCTACAAAACTGTAAAACCCCTATTTTGCCTTTGGAAAATTAGGGAAGTACTAAGAGTCACCAGTAAACGAAGATTTGGGGTATCAGGTGAGTCCCGACGAGGAAGAAATCATAAACGTTTGTAACAGAAATATTTTCTGCTGAACATTTCTTAAAATGCCAGCAATATCTTTGTTTTTCTGTTCTAAAGAATAAATAGTCGCTTTGGATGTGTTTCTTATTTCATCAAGTGGAAATAAGAGGGATGTTTCTGAGAGATGTTAATGACAAGATGGAACTTTGATTCTGGGTAGTAGCTTGAACGAGAAGGGACCCATTTTTCATATTAGGATCTTCAACTCTAAAACTTTTAGTGCATCGTTAAGAATAATGGTTATTTCCTTAGAAGAACTTAAAAAAGACTTCATAGCAATTATAAATACGAATAATAAAAACAAAACAAATGAAACATAAAAGTAAATAACAGGATGGACCTGAAAAGCCTATATTTCATAATGGGATAGTCCTTCTCCCACAACAAGTCTGAGCAGAGAGTCCACAATTGCGGACCCCTCTCACTTGGAGTTGGGCTGAAGATGTGACCTCAGCCTCTTTGGAACTCTAGATTCATATCTTCGTCAGGGCTGGATGCACCAACTTGAAGGACGGCCTCTTCAGTACGGTTAACTCGAAGGTTCAGGTCCCCTACAGTGGTTGCCCAGTCATAGGAAACAAGGACAGTTTTAAGCCTGCACCCTCATCACGGGAAGAAGTGTGAGGTTGACTGAAGATTCATGTGAAGAGGTATCGGACTGCCCATGGGACGAGAAAAATTGGGGATATTCTCTTTTTCAGGAAGCTAGAGTACAGTACTATTAATAAAGAGACTGATGGGTGGGACAACAAAGAAAGAGAGAGGAAGAGAGAGAGAGTAGAGAGAGAGAGAGAGAGAGAGAGAGAGAGAGAGAGAGAGAGAGAGAGAGAGAGAGAAAAGAGAGAGGATTGAAAAATGAGGGAGAAAAAAGATTAAAAGAATTCGTATGTGACAAATGCACATACTAGTGCTGGGGCCGGAGGGATGCAGAAAGTCCCCCTAGCATTGGTTCCTATTATGCTATGCTCCAGGGTTAATCACCAAGAGCATAGACCATAAAAATATTAATACCTTACAGGTGATATATACTGTATATATATATATATATATAATAATAATATATATATATATATATATATATATATATATATAATATATATATATATATATATATATATATATATATATATATATATATATATATATATATATATAGAAAAGAAAATAAAAATATCTTAGTGTGGATATATAAGACAGAAGCTCACATTAACAGTGTGTCTCTTTTTACGATGAAGATCTTTATAAGAAGAGAACTTAATTTATGAAAAGCTGAAGATATGAGAAGTAAAATTGAAGAGTTATTATGCAATTAATAGTTTTTAGCATAATGAATTTGGTGATGATATATATATATATCTATATATATATATATATATATATATATATATATATATATGTATATATATATATATATATATATATATATATATATATATATATATATATATATATATATATATATATATATATATATATATATATATATATATACAATAATTGCATATCGATGTTTTTTGTAAAAAACGAAAACCAATGGTTTTTATGAAAAAAATAAAACCATGTTTTTTTATTTGTTTTTTACCTTTGAAATCAATATTTCTTGTCTTTATTGTATAGTGTTTACACCTTGCTTCAAATGCTTCGATGGAGCACTTCAGAGTGCAAATTCTTTCTCTTTCTTTTCTGTAACTTCTCAACCTTCCTTGAATAGTATAATCTTTATATATGCATCTCACACACTCTCACATATATATATATATATATATATATATATATATATATATATATATATATATATATATATATATATATATATATATATATATATATATATATATATACATATATAAGATATATATACAAAAATAACCCCTACAGTAATTTCACACTGCTGGATGTGAACCTGGGCCCTAGCAGATGTCCCCGGTAAGTGTTTGACGACCACGCCACGATGGACTAAAAGTAAAGCGCGAGAATTGTTCCTGTGGTGAATATATCACCCACACAACAGGAACCACGACGCACTCTACCCGTCCACACTCGGGCGTAGCGACAAACAGGGCACCGCGCAGAGTGAAAATACTTTATAACCGGGGAATATATTGTATGTATTTCACTCTGCGCGGTGCCCTGTTTGTCGCTACGCCCGAGTGTGGACGGGTAGAGTGCGTCGTGGTTCCTGTTGTGTGAGTGATATATTCACCACAGGAACAATTCTCGCGCTTTACTTTTAGTCCATCGTGGCGTGGTCGTCAAACACTTACGCGGACATCTGCTAGGGCCCAGGTTCACATCCCAGCAGTGTGAAATTACTGTAGGGGTTATTTTTGAATACCTATCACACTGCGTTGAATTTGTAGCAGTTGTTATACATACAATATATTCCCCGGTTATAAAGTATTTCACTCTGCGCGGTGCCCTGTTTGTCGCTACGCCCGAGTGTGGATAACAATTCTGTCATTGTCTGTCCCACCCTGGCTAATCTCCTGCTGCACAGTCCATCATTGATCGTCAGCTACACGGACATCTGCTAGAGGCAGTACCATCCCAGCGGTGTGAATTACTGTAGAGGTTATTTTTGAATACATATCACACTGTGTTTATTTTATTAGAGGTTTTTTATATATATATATATATATATATATATATATATATATATATATATATATATATATATATATATATATATATATATATATATTTATATATATATATATATATATATATATATATATATATATATATATATATATATATATATATATATATATATATATATAATATATATATATATATATATTATTTTTATTTCTTTTCGTAATAATATTGTGGATGCATTTGTTTTTTTTAATTAATAAACTAATACTGATAAATCTTGGTTTATCAGAAATTATCGTTGTCTTCAAATCCAGAAACTCGTGCTTTAATACATTTCATCCCGGATTGGCAAAAAATCAGCTCTTCTACCTCACATTCTTTCTGATATTTTGCACTTTTAAAATGTCAACTCTAGCTTCTTCCTCTCTCCCTCCTCTTGTATCTCTGTCGGTAATACTGCTGTCTTAACTTCTGCTAAAGCTGAACTGTTTGCTCAAACTTTTCCCTCTAATTCCACTCTAGACGGTTCCAGAGCTATTCCTCCTCTCCGCCTCCTTTCAACTCATTAAAATGTTATTTCTGCATTTTCTGAGCTTAACACTAAGAAGGCGGACAGTGCTGTGCTAATAAGTGGTGTTGCTCAGAATTCGTGCTTCTAAGGCTTCCCAACTCGTTAACCTATTTCTTCACTGCCTATAACTTCAGCCTTTTCCTTCTGCGGAAAGAGTGCGTTTATTCATTTGGGGTGGCGTGACACCAGTCAACAATCAGATATCGTTCTATCTCTTTAACCTCTGTTTTCGAATCTATTCTTAACAAGAAGATTTAGAAAAATCTTAAATCTTTTAACCCAATCTATGATTGCCAGTATGGCTTCTGTAAGGACCAATCGACTGGTGATCTTCTTTCCTTTCTCTCCAACTCTTGGTTCTCTTCTCTTCCACATTTCGGTGAATCTTTTTCTCTGGAGTTAGACATATCAGAAGGCTTTCGATAAACTTTGGCAAGCTTTAATACTAAACTTCCCACTTTCGGTAGTTATCCTTCTCTTTGTAACCTTCTCTTGATTTTCTTTCCAGCCGTTATATGGCTGCTACAATAAATAACCACCATTTATCTTTTAAATATAGCCATAGTGGTGTTCCTCAGAATTCTGTTTTATCCCTTACTCTCTTTTTATTTCGCATCAATGATCCATCTGTTACTGTGTTTCGTATCCACTCTTAGGCTGATAGCTCCGTTACTCATCATAACTCCCTTGAATTTGAAAGACGACTCATTCAGCAGCAAATAAATGATGCTAGGATTATAGCCTTGAAGCAACCGACTTCTGATTTTTCTGATACCAATAGTTGTGTTAAAGAAAACATTGTTGTTTTCAATGCCTCAATAACTCAGCTTCTTCATCTATCTACTTGACATAATCTTTCATAGAACTATAATTTCTTCTTTGAAAACACAACTTCTTCTTCTGTTCTTAATATTCTTGATATTTTCCTTTCTCGTGATCTTTATTAGAAGGATCACATTATGTTCTTTCTAACAAGTTTCTAGGAAATTGGGTGTACCGAGGCACCTTCGGAACTTCTTCTCACCATCCCAATTGAAAGCTCTACATAAGGCTTTGTTCACCCTTCTATAGAGTATGAATTACATATCTGGGGTAGTTCCACACATATTGCTCTTCTTGATAAAGTGTAGTCTAAGGCTTATTGACTCCTAAATCTCTTACTCTAACTAACTTTCTCCAATCTTTCTAGCCGTCTCCTTATTCTATTGTTATTATAATTGAAGTAGTTTTTTTTTTAAATTTTCTACTCATGTACCGACTTCTTTGAGGAGAGTTCCTACGACTCATATTTCAGAGAGTCTAATCCATTCTCCTCTCAACTCTATGCCCCAGACTTAACTACTAAGCTCAATCTTACATGTACTTTACTGGTATAGTCTGAAACATGTTTTCATCCCATTTATTTACTATCTAAATTTCACTTTTTTATTTGAAAAAGCAAAATAACCAAAAAAACAAAACAAAAACAAAAAAAACCAAAAACAATGTTTTTTAGTTTTTTTAAACCAAAAAAATCATGTTGGTTTAAACAAAACAACCCTTGTAACTTGTATATATATATATATATATATATATATATATATATATATATATATATATATATATATATATATATATATATATATATATATATATATATATATATATATATATATATATGTGAGCATCTTCTTCTTTGCTTAATATTCATGTTTGATTGGAATGAAGAAAGAATATTTCAAAAAATATGATAAATAGATTCTCGGAGAATTCATGTTTAGCTTTCTGTCGGAAATAATCATTTTTAGTTCGATAAAAATGCATGTATCTCGTCGTGCTCATGTTAATATTAATGGTGACTAGCAAAAATGGTGGACAGGGAAAATGGTTTGACAGGTCAAATAGTTGCCATGAGTTCAAATATATTTCCCGTACAGTCCGCTGCAGGCGTTAGGTTAGGTTAGGTTAGGCTAGGTTAGGTTAGGTTAGGTTAGGTTAGGCTAGGTTAGGTTAGGTTAGGTTAGGTTAGGTTAGGTTAGGTGAGGTTAGGTTAGGTTAGGTTAGGTTAGGTTAGGTTAGGTTAGGTTCCCTGTCGACCATTTGGTACTAGCTTCATAATAATATATTTTCTGATTTAATTTTAAACAATTTCTAATTTCAAATTAAAGATGATGTTACATCTCAAGTATAGAAGAGTATAAAAAAAAAAAAACATTAAATAATCACCAAACAAGACGAACCAGACAACCAAAAACTTGTCCAAATACCTCTCGCTGAGATAAGTGATATAAATAATGATATGAGATCATATATGAAAAGAAATAAATAATGTTAATAAAGTAAATAGTGTCAATCATGTAGATTGCATAAAATTGAAAACGTGCCATTCATTTTATATTAAAAAATAAAATTTAAAAATGATGCAACTGTTTTTTTTTTCATTTCATATATTTACATAATGAAAAATTTTCTTCTCTCGGGATATAAATAAAAATGATTAAATTACCATATGATTAAAATTCAAATTAATGCATTATATATATATATATATATATATATATATATATATATATATATATATATATATATATATATATATATATATATATATATATATATATATATATATATATATATATATATATATATATATATATATATATATGGTCAGCCTTCAGATTAGCCGACGCCTGTATCTAAAAAACTACGCTAGCTACATAAAGACTGAATACATTTTTTAAATCAGCGAACATTTTTAGGCAGGAAATTGAAGAAAAATTAAAATAAAGGGCGATAAAAATAATTATCCATAATAACTGACTTAACTTACGATAAGTAATGTTGTCAACAATTTTTAAGAATTGACTCCTCCCATTTCCCCAAATTTCTCAGACATCTATTCCCCGTTTCCCAAATATTTTATTTAAATGTTTTAATTTATATATTCGTACACTAATGCGAACACACATACACATAACACAGTCTATGATGCATAAATATCTGTTCTCGAAATTAATTTTTTTTTTGGGGTGACCTGACCTAACCTAACCTAAAGTAAGCTACTGTTGTAAACTAATCTCTCATATATAATATATATATATAGTATATATATCTTATAATAAATATATATGTAATAATATTATATATATATATAATATATATATATATATATAAATAACTCTCACTAATATAATATAATAATATAATAATATAATATCATAATATAATAATATAATAATATAATAATAATAATATAATAATAATATATATATATAATAATAATAATATAATATATATAATATATATAATAATAATATAATAATAATAATAATAATATGTATGTAATAAATAATAATAATATAATTATAATAATATATAATATATATATGATAATAATAATAATATATGTATATATATATATATATATAATAACAATAATAGAAATATATCTTTTTTAAAATAATCTCTACATATTATATATATATATATATATATATATATATATATATATATATATATATGGGTGTTTCAGAATTGCACGGCAATATTTTACGTATGGGTTCCCAACTACATTATAAACAATTTTGGTTATATAAACATAGGGCAGAAAATACTTTATTAACGTGATATTGGGTCATACAGTTATTTATTTCATAGTACATCATTTAGAGTAACTGTTCAAAGTGGCCTCCATCTTCTGAATAGCATTCTGCACGACGTATCATGCTTCTCTGGTCGTCGTATAGCATCAGGACGAAGCGTAATAGTTGCTGCGGCATCCACGATCCGATTTTGTAGCTCCTCTTGCACGTTTCAACAGACGTAGAATAAACCATAGACCTCATCCAGCCCCACAGAAAGTAATCCAATGGCGTTAAATCAGGGGATCGTGGTGGCCATTTCAGAGAACCTTTGCGCCCTTACCATCGATGATCGTAGGTTGTGTTTAAATAATTCCTGACAATATGCGAATAGTGAGCCGGTGCACCGTCATGCATAAACCACATCCCCTGCCTATTGGCAATCGGAATATCTTGTAGAAGCTCAGGTAGATGATGCTGCAAAAAATGCAGGTAAGATACCCCTGAAAGCCTAGGTGGCAAAAAGAAGTGGCCGACTAAATTGTCGCCTAGATGACCACACCAGACATTTAATGAAAAGGTATGTTGGTAATCTGTAATAGCTATTGTATGAGGGTTTTCATCATGCCAGGTATGGGTGTTTCGATAATTAGTAATCCCATTCCTTGTAAAGCAGGATTCATCGGTAACGAGCATGCGTCTCAGGAAGTTAGGATCTCGTGTGCATTTTCGAATTAACCACTGGGAGAAATGTCTGCGCTTGTCATAATCATGTGGTATTAACTCTTACACAGAATTTAAAGTGAAAATGTTTAGTTATTGTTCGGTGTTCGAGAGTAAGATGGTAACCTATACCCCACAGATTCTAATACGGAATGACAAATGTACTCACCTGTTAAACAAATGATTTTTCTGTTAAAGATCTTTTGAGATACTACGGGATATTGTGTTATCTGGGTTATAAACTAATTTTAAACATATGTTAATGTAACCTTTATTGTTTGTATTGTGGTAGAGAACCCATACCTAAAATATTGACGTGCAATTACATACACACACTATATATATATATATATATATATATATATATATATATATATATATATATATATATATAAACACTATATATATATAAAATATCTATATATATATATATATATATATCATGTATATACAAATAATTTAGGGAAGGGGTCTACGGATTATATATATATATATATATATAAACTACTACATTACTTAGTTACATGAACTTACATCTAATATCATCTACTCATTGAATGATTAGTTCTTAAAAATAGAATAGCATCTGCCAGGTTCTCCTTCATTTTTCCTCTTTGGTCTGATTTTATAATGCGAAGAGCAGAACTAGATTTTCCACTTATTTATTTTTATTTTTTTTTACATTTTACTAACTAAAATTTTACAAGGATTCCAAAAATGTATTCCTTTTCCCTGTAGCTATTGTAGTTTTTGAGATATGGATTGTGGCTCTTCTAGAGGCTGGCCTATATATATATATATATATATATATATATATATATATATATATATATATATATATATCATATATATATATATATATATATATATATATATATATATATATATATATATACCTTAGAAAATTATACTTGGGCAGGATAGTAGAGATATATATATATATATATATATATATATATATATATATATATATATATATATA
>JABUQX010079615.1:30000-35000 GCA_015478945.1 Trachelipus rathkii
TATATATCTCAGATGATAAAAGTGCAAATAATAATAATAATAATAATAATAATAATAATAATAATAATAATAATAATAATAATAATAATAATAATAATAATAATAATAATAATAATAATAATAATAATAATAATAATAATAATAATAATTAATAATAATAATAATAATAATAATAATAATAATAATATTATAATAATAATTGACACTTTTCAAAGTAGTTTCCCATTAAATACATATTTATTTCAAAGAAAACTTAAATTTTTGCAATTTTTGTTTTTAATTGTTTAAGTTTTTTCATAATATTTCATACTTTACAAAGTGTATATTATAGCTAAAGTAGGGAACTTTAATTGACTTATTTTTTGTAAAAACAGTAAAATTTACGATTGTGTTTCACTGATTCTAATAATAATTTATGAATTTATAATTCCTTTAACATTTATTATATTTCCGAAGTCCGAAGTTTGAACGAAATCGTAAAATACCTATGCTTTAACACGAGAAAAAAAAATCGCTCAAATAGGGATGAAGCGACAAATTTAGAGATGAGCTGGGCATGTTATATTACTATACATTTTTTTTGCGAAATTTGATTGACTAACAGATGTGAACATTATATAATTGTAATGTTAATGGTTAAAATTTATTCGACGACAATTTAGAGATTAACTGGGCATGTTATATTAATATTATTTTAATTGATCTGCTTTTTCAAGCGCATATATATATATATATATATATATATATATATATATATATATATAAAATTAAAATAAGATAAATATAAATATAATTATTATATATTTTAATATATATATATATATATATATATATTATATACATATATATGTATATAGTTATAATTATAATATTTATATGTATTAAAAAATATATATATATATATATATATATATATATATATATATATATATATATATATATATATATATATATATATATATATATATATATATATATTTTAATGAAAATGCGAAATTATAATGAAAATTTGAAACAAATGATTTGATTTATTTTTTAATCTCATCCTGGGTCAGTCATCTCCGCATCAATCAGATGACTGGACGCTTCCCACTGATATATATATATATATATATTATATATATAGAAACCCTTAATTATATATATATATTATATATATATATATATATCTATATATATATATATATATATTTCTATAGAACACTTAATGCCATCTCTGTTACTAAGGAAGACTTTTAGTACAAGAAAGTAATTACTACGAATTTACAATTTTTACCATTCATCTCCCAAATGTATACATCATTTATCATCTGCTATATTAGATTATATAATATTTATTTTTGTTGTAACTCATCATGTATTATCTTTGTGAATATTTTTATTTTTATTTTTATAATTATTTATGTATTTTATTTCTTGCCCTTGTTTATAGATTCAAGAATTTGGACAAAACTTCAAAATATTTTGATATATTCCTCATGATGGATTATGCAAAGCCTGAAATGTCCTGATGTCAGTTATGCAAAAAAAATAATTTTTTTGAAACCTTTTCATATCTACTCCTATTCGCCATTATATATATATATATATATAATAATATATTATATATATATATATATATATATATATTATTATGTATATATATATAAATAACTATGATATATATATATTATTATTATATATATTATTATTAATTATTATATATATATATATATTATTATATATATATATTATTATATATAATATATATATTTATATATATATATATTTTTTTAAAGATAAATAATTAAAATAAATTTATAAATACATAATATATATAAATTTAGTTAAATTCATATTGCAGTATATATAATATATTATATATATATATATAATATATATATTATAATTATATATATATATATATATATATTTTAATATATATATAATATTATTTATATATATGTTATATATATATATAATATTATAATATATATATATTATATATATATATATATATATTTAGCCTTAGGAATGTATCCGAATCTCCTAAAATATGATGAAGGGGAATATCAAATTAAGCTTATTGATTTTGGCGATGGTTTCAGAAAGTTTTGGTCAAATGTAAACATTCGAAATTTGGCTATAAATTCTCATTTCTGTGGATGCATAAAGCTGTTTTGACTTTATATGTACCTCAGTAAATATAACCAATGCACATGCAAGTCATAAATTAACATATTATATACATATATATATATATATATTAATATATATATATAGTATATATATATATATATTATATATATATATATATATATATAATATATTATTTATTATATATATATATATATATATATATATATATATATAATATATATATATATATATATAGAGAGAGAGAGAGAGAGATTTTCTTTGTTTTTATCGTTATTCTCGATGTTTTGCTGTTTTGCATAATAATATACTTTATAATTTTATATCGTATTTTATTATTATTGTTTTCAGCTAATTTCTTTTAGTAATTAGCTTTTAAATAGTCTTGTTTCGTACAAATTGTGTTGTACAATAACTGGTTTAATGGCACACTCATCAGCTCCCTAGCCTCTCGATGAACATCTTTTCACCATCCCAGTTTTTTGAAGAATCGATCCAGTGAACGCTCAAATACTTGGATTTCAAATTTAGCCTCAACTCGGTCCTGGCTCAGCCCCTACAAATGCATAAATATTTTACAATTAACAACCTTTCTTTAAAAATCTTTACTATTAAAAGAAAAAAATAACTTTTCAAATAACTTTTAACTTACCGCTTATATTGTGGACTATTGTTCATAACTACTCGAATATTATATAATAAATTTTAATTATAGAAAATAGTTATAGGTCTTCAACAACAACTTTAAAATACTCCCAAATTATTCATAAACTACTCATATATAACTCATACATATTCAAGCAATTCATGTTGCGTATAAATACTCATAATTTTCTCTTAAATACTCATAAATTACTCATAAACTACTTTAAAATATTCATACATGTTCATTAAATTCATTCAACCTATAAGTATAAGTACTCATTAACCTTCCATAAATATTCATACATTGTTCATGAAATTCATGCAACCAATAAGTACTCATTAACCTTTTGTAAATACTCATATATTACTCATAAACTACCCATAAGTTAATTATAAATATTAATTAAAAAAAATCTTATGTTACCTATAAGTACTCATACGATGGGGGGGGGGGCCCAAAAGTAACCAGAATCGTTCTTTGCAGGACAATCCCATTGCAGTTGCGGCTCCCGCCGCTAAGAGCATCTGAATCCGACACGGCGACACCCGTGCATCAGTTTACCGATTGGTGTCACTGAGTTTAGACATTTAGAATAATTGTTACGTGGTATGTCTTTGTTTTGAATCTCTCTCGCCTTTTCGTCGGGTTTTGCGATGGCTGAAGCAAGGGAACAGCGTTCTTCAGAAAAATTTTGTTTTCTGCTGGGAAAATCGGCGGCTAAAACAGTTGCCATGCTTCAAACAACCTACACAAGTTTAAGAATGGTTCTCACTCTTTAAGAAGGATCACTTGTCCATTGAAGACCAACCTCGTTAACCATCCGAATGGACGAAAACATCACGAAAATTCATGATCTCATCTTGGAAGACCGTCAACGAACAATTGACGGACTTGTTGATGTGTCTGGTGTTTCCTAGAGTTCCTGCTAGCGAATTTTGAACAAGGAATTGCTAATGAAAGGAGTTGCAACAAAATTTGTGTTCGGATTGCTCACTGAAGATCAGAAGCAGTCACCAAAGAGTGCGTGTCAGGAGCTGAAAGAACAGTTGGAAGTTGATCCAGATTTTTTTACGAAGGTTATCACTGGTTACGAGAGCTGTGATATGGCTACCCGGAAACGAAGCAGCAATCAAATCAATGGAAGCATTCAAAATCATCACTCCCCAAAAGGGCGCGTCAGGTGAAACCTAATGTCAAGACGATGCTGATTTATTTCTTCGATGCAAGAGTCTACAAGGAATTTGTTCATCCTTGCCAAATTGTTAATCGGACTTTTTACTTGGAAGTTGAGAGGCATTTGACAGACGCGGTGAGACGGAAACGCCCTTACCTGTGGCGAAGTGGAGAGTGGCGGTTTCATCACGAAAATGCGCCTGCGCACACCGCCTTGAGTGTGAGACAGTTTTTGACCAAAAATGGCATGACTGCCCGATCTCGCTCCGAGAATGAAAAAAAGTTATCAAAGGTAAAAGTTTCGCGGACGTGGAAGAAGTGAAAAAAACAACGACGGAGGCGTTGCAGGGCATCATTTCGCTGGAGTTCCAGGATTGCTTCGAACGGTGGAAAACTTGTCGGGACTGGTGCATTGATTCAAATAGAAATTACTTTGAAGGTGACAAAAGTCTAAACGTGTAAAAATTCATGAATTACGTGATACGGCAAAATTTCATTTTCTTTTGGGTCCCCCCTCTTAGATTTCTTTAAATACTCATAAGTTACTCAATGACTACTCATAAATTACTCATGCATATTCATGAAATTCATGCTACTCATAAATCATTTTTACTTATTAATTGCTCCTAAATTGCTTATAATACTAATATTTATATAAAAAGTTACTCGTAAAGAAATTTCTCTAAATTATCTTTAAAAATATTCTAAAGGAAAATGCGAATCACATTTCAATTGTTAAATAAAATATATTATAAAAAAAAAAATTTAAAGCAGAAAACTTTTGCTAGAACTAATATAACACCAAAATAATAATAATAATAATAATAATAATAATAATAATAATAATAATAATAATAATAATAATAATAATAATAATAATAATAATAATAATAATAATAATAAAAAAAATAATAATAATAATAATAATAATAATAATAATAATAATAATAATAATAATAATAATAATAATAATAATAATAATAATAATAAAAAAAAAAAAATAATAATAATAATAATATAATAAATAATAATAATAATAATAATA
>JABUQX010079615.1:42500-45000 GCA_015478945.1 Trachelipus rathkii
TCTTCTTCTTCAGGCATTCCTTTACTGATTCAATCCACTTTTTCTTCGGTCTTCCAGCCGGCCGATTCCCAGCACACTCACCACTATACATCCGCCTAACCAACCGACTATCATCCATCCTTTCCATATGACCAAACCACCTCAATGTACCCTCATTTATTCTCTCATTTACGCCTTTATTCACATCACTCAACTACCTAATGCGTTCATTCCTCATTTTATCCATTCTTCTCACACCTAAAACGCCCCTAAGATTGTCCATCACACATTGTATTTTAAATCTACATCTCTTATTCCAAATCATAGTTTCACTTCTATATATTAACACGGGTAACAACATACTCTCATATAAGACCCTAGCGAGCTCAAGACATAGTCCCTTTACTTCCACAAAGGATTTTATTTCACCAGCTACCTTCCTACCATTCATATCTTACCTATAATACACTTTACATCATCCGTTCCCTTTTCATCCAACATATATCCTAAATATTTAAACTCAGAAACTTGTTCCAGTTGTTCACCATCTAACATGACTTCACACCGCGGACTCTCCTCACTAACAACCATAACCTTACTCTTATCTATATTTACTTTCAAACTCTTCCTTTTACACACCCTGCCAAGCCCCTCAACCAATCATCTCAAACTCTTTTCAGATTCGCCACCCAAAATCAAATCATCCGCATACAATAAGTAGGACTCCCTCCACTCTCTTCCATCCACTGTCAATCTAACACCTTCACTTGCCACCAATATATCTAATTCTTTCATAACTCCATCCATATATAAATTAAATAAAGAAGGAGACAAAACACATCCCTGCCTCACTCCGCTATAAATATTAAACCAATCACTTTCGACTCCATTTATTCTTACCCATGCTTCACTGTCGTCATATATACTTGTGATTCCATTCAGAAGCCTATCACCAGCACCATATATCGCTAACACCTGAAACAGAGCTTATCAATTCCTAAAGACAATTTGTTCTTCTCTCATTTTCTCAATCATTTGTTTCAATGTAAAAATTTGATCTACACAACCTCAACCACTTCTAAATTCACCTTGTTCTTCAATAATTATAATCAGTCCATCAGTCACTCGTCGTACTCTTTCAAGCAAGCGAGCAGCATATACCTTCCCTAAAACACTCAATAAAATAATTTAATATAGTCCCTAAAGTTTCCCGTATCCTTCTTACTCTCTCTCTCTCTCTCTCTCTCTCTCTCTCTCTCTCTCTCTCTCTCTCCTCTCTCTCCTCTCTCTCTCTCTCTCTCTCTCTCTCTCTCTCTCTCTCTCTCTCTCTCTCTTTTATAAGAGTATACTATTACTTCTCTCCTCTAATCCCTTGGAACTATAATCTCATTAAACGAAGTGTTACGCAACTTCTAAATCCATTCAAATTTCATCTCGCCTCCGTTCTTGATCATTTTCCCCTTAATTCTATCTATACCTGCAGATTTACCATTCTTCAACTTTCTCACTCTACCCATTACCTCCTCCTTATTAACTACTTCATCCCCAAAATACCAAATTCTTCTTGCACCATCAAACCCACCCATATTCACTATCACCTCTTCATTACTACCAATATTATGCAGATTTTCGAAGTTTTCCCTCCACACTCTCCTCACATCCATTTCATCAATTACGAAAACACTATCCCTATTCATTATTCTATGCAGATTCCTCTTACTCTCATTCATGGTTTTTCGGGCTTCCACCCAGAAGAGCTTCCTATTGCCTTGTAAGTATTCATCCTTTCTAAACTGTTCATTTACACTATTTTTCCTTTTACGTATGCAACTTTACTAGTCTTCGTTTCTTTCCTCCTTATATAATTCCAAATACCTTCTTTTGAAACCTAATCACTGGATTTTAGCACATTTGACCATGCCTCTTTATTACTTTTAACCTTTTATCCGCTTGCATCACCTCTTCATTCCACCACTCACTGATAACATTCTTACTTCCTACTTTATATATATATATATATATATATATATATATATATATATATATTATATATATATAATATATATATATATATTTATATATATATATATATATTATATATATATATATATATATATTATATATATATATATATATATATATATTATATATATTATATATAAATTATATATATATATATATATTATATATCTATTTATATAATATATATATATATAACTATAAATATATATATATATAATATATATATTTATATATATAATATATAATATAATATAATATAATATATATATATTATATATATATTATATAACAATAGATTTATATTATATATTCTATATTTTAATATATATATATATATATATATATATATATATATATATATATATATATATATATATATATATATATATATATATATATATATATATATATATATATATTTAAAGCAAAGATCATTTCAATGCTTGTATTTCGCACATACAGGGTGATGTAAAGATCATTTCAGTGCTTGTATTTCGCA
>JABUQX010079615.1:50000-51748 GCA_015478945.1 Trachelipus rathkii
GTCACATCCCTAATTACTTTAAGAGATACTTGTTGAGAAAATGAAAAAAAGTTTTATATTAATAGTTTATCATTACTTTGAAAATGTTTGAAGATAAAATCGGATTTTAAATCGAGTTTTTTTTTATTACATTTTTATCTTTTTTTATATATTTTTTTTATTTTCCCTAACGAAATTTGTATTTTTTTTTCTCTCTCAAAAGGGAAAATGATAGGAGATCAAGGGAAAAGTTTAAAATTTTTAAAACTTTTTATTTTTCGAAAAATGGAGAAAGTAAAAAGGGATTAAATTATGAACTCATACGCGCGCACGCACATACACACACACACATTATATTATATAATAATATATATATATATAATATATATATATAGTATATATATATATATAAATATAATATATGGTATACTAAGTTTCTTTCTGACCTATCGATATTTAATTTTTAAAATCGATTTTCGATATATGTGTATCGATTATACCCAAGATACCGAGAATCTAAGATTATTCATAGAAACATGTATTATATATAATATATATATATATATATATAGATATATTATATATATATATATTATATATATATTATACTATATATATATATATATATGATATATATATATATATAGTATTATATTTTAATATTTAATATAATTTTATTTATTTTAATATTTTAATATTTTTTTTTAATATATTTTAATAGAATTAAACTACCTTAAAAATTATTGGAACCTTTTAAAGGAAAATATCTTTATATAATAGCTAGGCGCCATTTTTTGTAAAATTCTAAAGGGTGATGTCCTGTATTTCTTATTTTGTGAAGGAATTTTGAAAGATTTATTCGAAACCGTGTTAAAATGTTTTACAGCTTTCAGAATTCTTACACATTTTCTACAATAATAAAATTAAAAGTTGTGAAAGTGAAGAAACTGAATTAAGAAGAAAAACCAGTCCAGTAGTGAGCTAAATTATTCAGTAGCTAAAATATTTAGTAATTTTTACTCTTAAAAACTATATATATATATATATAATATATATAATATATATAATATATATTATATATATATATTTAATATATTATATATATATATATATATATATATATATATATAATATATAATATGATATATATATAATATATATATATATATATGGGCAGCCTCTAGAAGAGCCACAATCAATATCTCAAAAACTACAATAGCTTCAGGGAAAAGGAATACATTTTTGGATCCTTGTACATTTTGCGTTCAGAAAATGCTAAAAAAAAGATAAACAAAGAATTGGCTTTTTTGGGCGAGTCGAGCCGGCGGGAGGAACATAGTAGTATTTACACGGCAATTAGGGGGCTCGAGCCGACGGCGGAACAGGGGGGACGTTTCCATACCCGTAGGGGAGGGCGGAGGAACCCCCGCGACACCCAAACCAAAGAGAGCCTGGGTTCCGGAGACCCTCCCCGGACGAAGGGGGGAAATAGTCCAACCCCGTAGTTCCCCGGAAGGCCGAGAGACCCCGACCCTGCCATCGGTGCGGTATACGCTTTGGTATTTCTTTAGTTAAAAAAAAAAAAAAAAAAAAATTACTTAGAAAGTCTATTTATTTAACGAGTAACGGTATAAAAAGTCTCTAAATTAGCCTTTCTACTCTATTACTATAATTAATAACAATATATTTTTTTTATTTTACATTTTCCGCACTAAAATTGATCCAGCATTCCAACAATGTATTCCTTTTCCGGGTAGCTGTTGTAGTTT
>JABUQX010079616.1:0-15000 GCA_015478945.1 Trachelipus rathkii
CAGAACGGTCTTGTAACGTTAGACCCCATTCGGTACCCGAATGGTCTTAATGCATCTCTTGGGTGGATCTCCATGTAGTTGGCTCAGTCGCTGAAATTTGTTCCGTTATGTATAGTAAGATTTAGATTATGTTGATGAGTGAGCGCATTCGTGAAAGCTTTTTTATAAACATGAAAGTAACCCTATGATAAGCCTACAGTGTAAGCCTATCTGAACATCTGTGTCATAATAGCATCAACCTTGGTAAGTATGATAGTTAGTTTTCTTTGTAAGGGTGTAAGGGAGTAGGTTACGCTTTGTGACTGTCTGGTGGTAGTACTTTACGATTTTAATCAGTGTATACCTTTGTTATGTTGATGTTTATTGTACGTAGGTATGTTATGTTTCTTAGTTTAGGTGTATTATGTTAGCTTTACGGTTATTAAAACTTTGTTATGATTATTAAATACTACTGATCACTGATAGCTACTATATACTACTACTATACTACTTATACTACTATACTTATATAATAATTAATAATAATAATAATAATATATAATAATATAATAATAATAATAATAAAAAATATAATAATAATAATAATAATATAATAATAATAATAATAATAATTGAACGTACAGTAGACAAAATACCTCGGTATGATGGCTTCTGCAAACCTACATTTGTCTATAGTAAAGTTTGAGATTGTTATACTTTGTTAGTTAATGTCGCAGTTTATTCACGATTAATGTATGTCAGCGTATGGTTATGGTATATTGTTTTTAGTTCAGTGAAATATTATGTCTAGCGTTTAATTTCGTTTGATCTGTATGATCCGATAGGTTAATTTTATGATGTTTAACAGAGAATTTTGCTAATGTCCATTTATTCATAGTTCAAAATGATGTCATATTTGATATGCAAGACACTTGATGAATGTAGTATCAATTCATAGTTAAAGATGCTGGATCTTTGATGTTTGGTCACTTTGTTAAGGATTTTGTGTCAGATAATACTGCTTTAGCTGCTGATGATATTATTGAAAAGCAGGGATAGTTGAGTTTTGCTGTGTAATGAGGGTAGGTTGAGAACTTATTCTAGGGTCCAACTGTTGGTGTCTTATTCGTAGTTCACTGTTAGTATCTATTGTGGTTTCGCCATGTATGTTAGATATTTTGTTGGCATGTTTAATTTCCCTTTTACGTTTTAGTTAATTTACTATTAAAATGTGAAATTAACACTGATTTGTTAGAGAAATGATAAGTTCGTAAGATATTACTGTGTAACTGGGTGATGATGTATTAGAAATGTGGGCTTAGGTTAAGTTTTTTGCTGGGTAATGTTAGGTTTCCCCTAATTCTTTTCTAATGTCAACGTTTATTTAATAGTTCAAAATGATTGTTTATATTTGATTATGAGTGACCTTTGATGAGGTAGTATCATCTCCTAATTTCGATGTTCTGTGGTTAAAATCTTTCTTCCTTCTCCCTACTACAATAATCTTGTGCTCTGCTACTGTTCTCCTAAAAAACAGATTTTCAACGCTTTTTTGAAATAAATCTTACTACTTCTTCACGAGACTGTTATAGTACTTCATCAAATAGTGAGGGTCTCTATTAAGGATTTCAATGTACACAACACTGAATGGTCGGGGTCCTGTCATACTGATTTAGGTGGGGAGGAGGCCAGAATCATTCAGCTTCTCAAACGAATCTGGAAGCAGCTAATCTAAAGAACACAACACAAATCCGGATCGTCCCAACCAATTCTTGAACAAACTTTGCCTATGTTTTCAACCACTAAGTCCCTTTTCTTTATAATACACCGACTCACCCCTATTGATAATCTGTAAGACCAACAACCTTCTATTTTTTAATTTTTTACTTTCTCTCCAAATCTCCATCCTGCTCTGTGCGTTCTTTCTGGCACTTTGATCTGGCCGATTGGGGGACTTTGCACTGCTTCTACGCTAACTATAATGAAATGACTGCTTTGCCTCTGGTGACGCTTCGGCTTTGCCGACAAGGGGAAGCTGTAATGTTGATGGGATGTGCAGGTTTCGTTCCTTCTTCGACTAAATCTTTCCTCTCCTCATATTCCATGGTTCGATCGTACTTGTTCTCAGGCCATTCAGGCTAGAGGACAATGCGTATCGTTGTGGAAAATTCTCGTTCTCCTATCACTCTCGCTAAAATTTTCATTCAGCTAGAGATCGTTAGAGGTACTCTTCGACGAGCAAATTGGGCTTCATCAAACGAAAGTGCGCTAACCTCTTGGTTCTCCTATGAACAAATCGTTCCTCTTGCCAGAAACATCTCCAACAACTTCTGTAAATGTCTTTCCTCCTCTTATTCATTCTGATGGTTCTGTTGCTAACTCTGAAACTGAAAAGGCTAATCTCTTCGCCTCCTAATTTTTCTTTGCTAAACCCTGGAAAATTCTGGCATTCCTCTTCCTCCTCATTCTTCTTCTAGAGAATTAGAGGAAGAAGATTTGATCGGGTGATAGGCTCCTGAAATTAATGACGTTAGGAAGGCGGGTGGCCCGGAATTGCATTCCTCCCCGAGTTTTTGAGGGAGTGTTGCTTCCGTCTACCCCTCCTCTCGTTAACTATATTCTCTATGCTCATACTAAACTTTCCCTCAGTTTGAAGCGTGCATATGTTTAAGCTATTCCGAAACAAGGGCAGCCGCTCTGATCCTTCTAACTATCGCGCTATTAGCTCTCACTTGTATTTTATCCAAGATCTTTGAAACCCTACTCAACTCTTTCATTTCTAACATCTCTGGAATCTCAATTCCTTCTTTCGATCGCCAGTACGGGCTTTCGGCGCTCGAGTCTACTGGTGATATCTTTCTACTAAAGATTTATGGTTTTTTCCGCCCTTGGCTTAGCGGGGAGACTTGCGTGGTGGCGCTTGACATATCCAAGCATTTGGACCGGGTAATGGCACGCGTCATGGCTTACATTTTCTTCCTTATTTCCTTTCCTCTTCTCTTTGCTTACTTATGTCTAGCTTTGTTTCAATCGCTCAATATCGGCTGTTGCTGATGGGCGACTTCTTCTTCTTTTCTGTCAATAGTGGTGTTCCTCAGGTTCTGTTTTATCTCCTATTTATTCTTGCTTTTCAATTAATGATCTCTCGTCTGCAACATCTAACTTTATCACTCATATGCCGATGACTCGACCTTTCATTCTTCTAAACTCATTCAATTTCTCTGAGATCCTCTTTTACTTCTATTATGGAAGTTGGCCTCTCGTTAAATATTTTGCTGATGGTATTCTTGGCATGATTCTGTGTGGATAATTGCTGCCTCTGGTGGTGGGTTCGTCTCAACCTAGTGTGAAAATTTTAATTCTTAGAAACCAACTTCAGCAAATCTCCTCTCTTAAGACAACCTTGACACTGTGTCCATTCTCTATTCGACGGTTCTCGCATGTTCGTCTCTCCTTGTTGGACTAATATATGAGCATCTTGGCCTTAAAGAGTAAGAACAAAAAGAATGTTTGAGGAAAGCCTCACATCATTAAAACGGTACTGCTGAGGGACGTAGTGGGAGCATATGGCTCGCGAATAGAGCTTGGAGTTGCTGTTTAGACTGCGATATCTTTTTTTCTCTTCACGAGTTCGCTACTACCGAGAGTGTTATACAGGGTAGCTGGCTGCCGCCTTGTTATGGGTACTACTCTCATATCTTGGGGGGGGGGCTCAGTTTCACCCGGCTTTTGGTGGGACGAGTCCAAAGCAAAAGGCTTATAACATGTCCTGTATAGTTTAGTTCACGTTTTTTTTTGGACTATATTTGGGCGTGATGTTGGTACTTATCTCTTTTCTATAGGTACCGTAGCGGCAAGGTGCTCGAGGGAACTTTCACTCGCTGCACACCTTTAAGAACGCCTCGTAGCACGGGTGCCTGTGTCGGCACATGGAGGTTTTGGTGTTTGATTATAGCAATCCAGACTAGTTTCGGCTGTGATGTTCCTTCTTTCTGCCACTCTGTTCTGTTGAATTTCTCTTCATTTCTGCTGTTTCCTACTCAATTAAATCTTCCTCATTTTAAAGCCCCGGCTGTGCTCCTTTCGGTATTTTCGTTTTTTTAATTTTTTGCGGAGTTTAACCCCACACTTGAATAGGGCTTTGCCCATGAGCGGTAGTGAAAATGTAAAAAAATAGTTCAAGAATGCTGGGTATCTTTGATAGATTGGTCACTTTGTTAAGGAATTTTGTTAGATAATACTGCTTTAGCTGTTGCTGATATGTTGGAAAAGTTAGGATACATTGAGTTTTTGTATGTCTGTTAGATACTTTACATTTGATAAGTAGGGAATTTTGTGAATGTTAGCAGATTATACATACGTGAGGTATGTGTAGGTTTGTCGTTGCTACATTATATTCTTAGTTTCAGCGTTATGATATGCTTAGCTTTATTGATCTGTGAAACACTTTGTTACCATTAGGCACAATATATTCGTTGTTCTGGTATGATAATTAGGTAAGGTATGAATAATTTTTTTTAAATATTACTGATGTCTAAGGTAAAAATAACATTGATATGTTACAGATATGTTTGTAAAAGTGGGAATAACGGTAGTTTTTATGGGCATGTAGTTACTTTCTGTTGTTTAAGTACTGGATTTGATTAAGTTGCTGTTATTCGTGCTAAGGTATGTTAGGTTTGTGTTGTACATTAATATTCTTAGTTCAGGTTATGACATGTTATGTTTATTATGTTAAATTTGTTACGTTAGCATATATTCGTTGGTCAGTATATAAAGAACTTATTTTTTATGTTATGTTTATCAAAATGATACTCGAAAGTATTGACTTTGAATATAGATCAATAGATCAAGGAAGGTGGGTGGGGAGGGGAGTGGAGGGACGGGTGGTTTGATTTACTGATTTATTGATTTATTGCTTTAAAATCATTAAACTATTACACTTTACTATGATATTTTATTCAAAGAACTTATTTTTATGTTATGTTTGGATAAAACTTTGTTATTTTTGTTATGTTTGGATAAAACTTTGTTATGTTTGCAATTATTCGTTGGGGATTATGATAGTTAGGTAATGTGAAAAATGAACTTTTTGTAATTTACTATGTAATGTAAAAAAACTTTGGTAAGTTAGCAATATATTGTTGGTCTGTATGATAATTAGACAGGGTTATGATAAATTTTTTTTAAATATTACCATGTTAATGTAAAATTAACATTGATATGTTAGAGATATGCTTGAAAATAGTGTGAATAGGTTACGTTTTGAACGCTGTTTTAGTTACTTTACTGTTTGTAAGTATGGAACTTTGTTAATGTTAGTAGTTTATTCCTGCGTAAGGTGTGTTAGGTTTGTCGTTGTACATTATATTCTTAGTTCAGATGATGCTATGTAAGCTTTATTAATGTGAAAAACTTGTTAAGGTTTGTATTCGTTGATCCGTTATGAAGAATTAGACAGGTTTAATGATATTTTTGATTAAATATTACATTTAATGTAAATTAACAATTGATATGTTAGAGATATGCTTGAAAAAGTGGGAATAGGTTACGTTTTTGCATGCTATGTTAGTTACTTTGGACCTTGGAGCTTTTACTTGACTGAAAGAAAATTTTCATCGGAAAGGTTTACACCCTTGTTTTATACTGCTTTAAAAAAATAGAATTTAATTTGTTTTGGATAATAAAACATTTCCATTTTTTGTGTTCACGTTCCTTTATTTCTTAAATATAGTTAAGTACATTATATATTTATATATATATATATATATTATATAAATATATATTATATATTTATATATATATTATTAGTATATTATATGTATATTATATATATTATATATACTTATATATTATATATATAATATTTATATATATATTATAATATATATATATATATATAATATATAATATATAATATATATATATATATATGTACTATTATATATATATATATATATATATATATTAATATATTATTATATTATATTATATATAATATTATATTATATAATATATATATATATATTAGTCAGAGTCACCCTAGAAAGGCCCAATCCCCATATCTCAAACACCTACACCACAGCTACCGGGAAAAAGAATACATTGCTGAAATGCTGGTACAATTTTTAGTGTCGGAATGTAAAAAAAAATGTAAGAAAAAAAAAAAAAAAAAAAAAAAAACAAAAAAAATTTTTTTAAACAATATAGCTATTACAGGGAAAAGAAATACATTTTTTGAATCCTGGTAAAATTTTAGTTGAGACAAATGTAAAAAAAAAAAAAAAATTATTGTAATAATTATTATATCAGTAATATGAGTAGAAAGCCTAATAAACCGTTTTTATACGTTAGCTCATTTAAGATAATATAGACTTTCTAGTTAAATTTTGACTTTTTTTTAACTAAGAATGACCCCAAGGGTAATACCGCCCGATGCAGAGTTGGTCTCTCGGCCTTCGGGGAACTACGGGGTAGGATAATTCCTCCCTCTGGGAGGGTTTCCGGAACCCCGCTCTTTGGTATCTTGGGTGTCGCGGGGGTTCCTCCGCCCTCCCCTACGGGTATGGAAACGTCCCCCCTGTGTTCCGCGTCGGCTCGAGCCTAACATTGCCGTGGTAATACCTTCAAATAATATATAATACTAATATATGTGATGTGGAGTATATATCATATAGTATAATAGTATATATATATATTATATATAGTATATATATATATATATAATATATAATATATTTTATATATTATATAATAATATTATATATATATATATTATATATATATATATATCTATATAATAATATATATTATATATATATATTAATATACTATGTCCCAGTTCCCCCCTCCAAAAAAAATAGCAATTTTTATGTATATTTTTTTTTTTTTTTTATTTTTTTTTTTTTTTACATTTTTTTTCTATAATTAGTTAACCAAAATTTTACAAGGATTCCAAAAATGTATTCCTTTTCCCTGTAGCTATTGTAGTTTTTTTTTTTTTTTTTTTTTTTTTTACGTTTCCTGTTAAAAAATTGAAATGTATTACGGTTTCGATCTAAACATTACAACTCCTAAATTAATGAAGATTAAATATTAAAATATAAAAAAGTAAAACAAAAACATTAAATTATAAGCAACAATCAACTTCTGACGATCACCATTAACAAAAAACTGAAAAAAAAGCATTTTAAAAATTAATGACAGTCAAGCTCATTTTAATTTTCTTTCTTATTTTTATAATTCGTAATAAATAGCAAGAGCACCAACATTATTTAAGGACATAAATTTTCAGTCAAGTGAAAAAGAACAGCACCGTTACTTTACTGTTGTTAAGAATGGAACTTTGTTAATATACAAAAATATTTTTCTCTGCCATATATCATTAACATTAGCATTGATATCTTAACATTACTACCATCACTAACACTATTACCAATAACATTATTACTAACACTATCATCATTATCATTAATATTATTATTAGTATTAATTATTATTATTATTATTATTATTATTATTATTATTATTATTATTATTATTATTATTATTATTATTATTATACACACATAACTTTATCCTACATGACAGTGGGGTAGTAAAAGCAACAAAGTGTAGCCCTTCATGGGAAGAAAATGATAAACACCTGAAGGGGTTCCCCAGCCCCTGGCAGCTGTTGAAAATAGCACCTGCTCTACGGGTAAAGATCTGGATACGTCTAATCATAGATTTGAAGATATATGCACGGTTTTTTTTTTTTATTTACTATGATCTATGTACAGTATGTATGGTCAAATTTTGAAATGTTTCCTAAAATGATTCTATTTTTGCTAAAAGAATAAATTTCAACAGTTTTATGACTTCACACCCCAGTTGGGATTCATAAATTTAATAATATTTTTTTTTTATATTTTACAATTTTAATGTTGAAGTTTTTAACACAAATTTATTTATCTTTTAATTTCTGAAATTTTCACTTCAATATCTACTTCTTTTCTTTGTAATCTCCAAGACATTTTCTTTTCTTTCTCAATTAAGATTTTATCATTTAATACTAATTTTTTTTCTCTTCTCTTCTCCTCTTTACCTTCTTCTTCTTCCTGGTTTCTTCTCTTGCTGCTATTTTTTTATGTGATTCACTGGATGACATCCAGTATCAATATGAACTCGCATCATGCCTTCCAAATAAATAATTTTGATCCAATAACTTCCAGAAAATAGCAAAGAAGACGTTTTTTCAATCTTGCAAATTTCTTCTTTTCTGGTGTTGAGAATATTTCCTTTCTGAAGAAGCTTCGAATCTCATTAAGTTTCTAGGCAAAATTCCAACCATAAACGTTACCTTGTTTTTTTTCTTTCATTTTTTTAATTGTGCTCTATATTTGTTGTTTAGACCCATTTGATCACAGATTCAATTTTTTGTACATTTACCTTAATCCACATGCAATATACTGATAGACTATTACTATCCATAACTTGTATGGTTTTGACGTCCTTTTCAAATCATGGATTGCTCATCCTGAAACGCTTTTATATTTTCTTTGGTAGCGTTACACGCAAGACAAATTCACTATTCATATTTCTTACCATAGAAGTTCCAACCAAGATGGTTTCAGTTTCGTACTCTTCAACTTCTAAAAGTGAAAAGGGATTCGAAGTGGATAGTTTAAAGTTAGGTCTTAATTTGGGTTTGACTCCATTAGAAACCTTCGTAAATTTCTCTTTACCATTTTCCTTAGAATGGTTACTTTGTTTGTTCCTCTGTATTTCTATGTAATTCTGACGTGTTTTTAATTTATAAACCTTGCTCATTAAATTCATTGTTCCTTTCATTAATGAGTTTTCTTTATGAGAATTGGTCACTTTTATGTTTCTCTCTAAATTGCTTATTACATTTTTTAAACCAATTATTTCATTTTGAATATTCCATATATTTTCTTTAAAGCTACAGAAGAATCAAACAGAAAATTTATTAGCTAGTGTATTATCTGGAATATTGGAATGCCAGCGACTACCATTGCAACATTACAACAGTGAATCGGGTAGCGGGCATTGTTAAGATTTCAATAAATAGCTTAAGCAAAATTATAAAAAATAATTTGAAATGCTAACTTCAATTAATTGTATTTCAATGAATTAGATATTAATTTTATAAATTGAAATAATTTTTTTCATACCTTTTAATTTTCTTGCTGTATTTTCTATCTTTTACATTTTCCTTCTATTTCTACTGTTACAAAATTTCGTAACCAATTTATCACATCTTACGCGTTCGAAGAAGAAGAAGAGGAGAAGAGAAGAAGAAGAAGAAGAAGAAGAAGAAGAAGAAGAAGAAGAAGAAGAAGAAGAATATACAGTCCACTCAAGTAAGAGGTTAGAATGAGAATTAGAAAGGTGATACTCCACAATCGAAATTAGCTTCTAGGCCACGAACGTTAGCAAAGTCAATGTAAACCCCCAAGTCACCATGGTCTCTCTCTCTCTCTCTCTCTCTCTCTCTCTCTCTCTCTCTCTCTCTCTCTCTCTCTCTCTCCTCTCCTCTCTCTCTCTCTCTCTCTCTCACACACACCATCACACACACACACACAACACACACACACACACACACACACACACACACAGCACGTTTTCGTACAACACAAAAAAATACTAGTAACTTACATTAACCCCTTAAAAATAAAATTTGGTAATGTTCGGTTTGAGTAATGTTATCAAATATGATTTTTTTTCCGATATCGTAGGTATTGGATTTGTTGTACCATATATAAAATATGGTTTGTTCGAACACGTAAGAGTGGCACTG
Organism: Trachelipus rathkii; assembly: GCA_015478945.1. NCBI lineage: Eukaryota > Metazoa > Arthropoda > Malacostraca > Isopoda > Trachelipodidae > Trachelipus > Trachelipus rathkii. The sequence goes on from JABUQX010079616.1 coordinate 9,782, forward strand.
GCTTTGGCAAAATTTACATTAAATAATTTTTCAAAAAAAGAAATATTATGTTTATATAGTTACGTATATATTAACTTAAATGTGTTATTTAAAAAATAAATTTAATAAAATTCAAACATTTTTAATATATAATATATTATATATATATATATAATATATATTATTATATATATATATATTATATTAGTATATTGTATATATAATTATTATTATATGAAGTATATATATCGTATATTATATAATATATATATAAATATATATATATATTAAGCCCGTAATAGATATATATATAGTATATATATATATTTATATATATATATATATATAGGTGTATATATTATATAGTATATATATTATAGATATATATATATATATATATATATTATTTATATTATATATATATATATAATATATATATATATAATTATATTATAATGGTACAGAATTTTTTTTAATGCATCACAGTGTGTAAGCTAGGGAGCGGCCAGCTCTAAGTAAAACAAATTTATATATTTGGAATCAGCGAAAATTTTAGGCATAGATTTTAACTTTTTTTTTTTTTTTTTTTTTTTTTTTTTTTGGCTTATTCATTCGAAAATATTTTAAAATTATTTCTCCCCATTTAGGGGGCTTGCAAGCCGACGGGGACAGAGGGGGGACGTTTCATACCCCGGGGGGGATGGTCGGGGAACCCCCGCGACACTCAAAGACCAAAGAGCGGGGGGTTCCGGAGAACATCCCGGAGGGGGGGATTAGACCCCCCGTCGTCCCACCAGGAGGCCGAGAGAACCTCCACTCTGCCATTTTGCGGTTACCTATGGTATTCCTTTGTTAAAGTAATTACAAAGTGTTTTTGGAAGTAAATTATTCTTTTTTTTTAACAAAAGGACTATCATAGGGTAAACGCAAAGATGGCAGGAGTCGGGGGGTCTCTCGGCCTTCCGGCCCAGGAGTCGGGGTCTTTCGGCCTCCCGGTGGACGACGGGGGGATTTCATCCCCCCGGGGAGGGTCTCCGAACCCCCCGCTCTTTGGTTTGGTGTCGCGGGGGTTCCTCCTCCCCTACCCCTCCGGGTATGAAACGTCCCCCCTCTGCCCCCGTCGGCTCGAGCCCCCTAAATGGGGGGGCGAAATAATTTTTAATAATATTTTCCCTGAATTAGCAAAAAAAACAAAAAAAAAAAAAAAAAAAAAAAAAAAAAAAAAATTAAATCCCATCCTTAGAAATTTCGGCTGATTCCAAATTATATATTTGTTTTTACTGTAGGACCTGCCGTTCTCTAGTTTACATACTGTGAGCCATTAAAAAATCTGAACCTTTATATCTATAATATATATATTATAATATATATATTATTATATAGTGATATATATATTATATATAATATAATATATATATATTATATATATATATATATTATATATATTTATATATAATATATTATATTATATATATATATATAATATATATATAATATATTATAGTATAATATATACAACACTTATTGATGGACACAAATAATAATATTTTACGTCGAAATAAACTAAAAAATTAAAAAAATGAATTTGAAAATAAATCAATTTGAAGCTCAAAAACTCAAAAAAAGTAAGTTCTTTTTATAGCAAATCAAATTTTTAATTTTTCTTTACCTAAAATAAAAATCATTACACTTCAATACTAATTATTTTGAGGAACACTTGCGACGTTGCATGTGGGATTATTATAAAATCGTTATCTTTCTAATAATATCGATATCTGACACATTACCTTAAACCGAACTATTACCTAAAATTTTATCGAACTTATGTTTATAAAAATTAAAAGTAAAGGCTAAAACCGTACGTACAAAAAATATTTAAGAACTAGTAGGTTAAAAAGGGTAGACACTAATAACTTATTTTAAAATTCCAACCGGTTGAAAGTTTACTCAACGTATGCCTCCATTATAATCAGCAAATATCAACACTAAAATAATATCAAGGGTATTTAAATTTAAAACTTGAACATGCATGAGCAACTAAAATTTTTTTAAACGGAAATGAAAAAAAAAATAATAATATGGGAAAACATAACACATCCTCACAGCTGCACAGCACGAGCACCAACTAACACCTATATTATATATATATTATATATATTATATTATATATATATTATATATATATAATATATATATATATTTATATATATAATAATATATTAATATAAAATATATATATATTTATATTATATAATATATATTATATATATATATATATATATTAACTATATTATATATGATATATATATAATATATTATAATTTTTTCGTTTCTGAAATATTTGTTGACTGTTAAATATAACTTTACAAATGTTAAATTATGAAAAAAAAAAATATTTTTAACAGGTCATTGCCGGAAAGTGTATATATATATAATATAATATATATATATATATATATATAATATATATATATATCTCTTATTATATATTATTAATAATATATATATATATATATATAATATAAATATATTATATATAATTAGTAGTACTTATCCTACTTATCTATATATAGTTATTATATATTATATCTATCAATATATATATACTGTATATATATATATATATATCATAATTATCATATACTCTATATTGGAAGTCGTATATAATATCATATATTATATTACTTATATATATTTATATATATATTAATTATATATATTATATATATATATATATATTTTATATGATAATTTTCGGTATATATATATATATAATTATAGTATATGAGAGAGACGAGAGAGAGATGCAGAGAGAGAGAGAGAGAGAGAAGTAGAGGACAACGAGAGAGAGAGAGAGAGAGGAGAGAGAGAAGAGAGAGAGGAGAGAGAGAGAGAGAAGGAAAAAAAATTGTATAGTGTTTTGAACTTTGAACTTTGTTTTTTTTTTTGTTATTATTTTTTTAGTCAATTTATTTTCATAATTTATTATGAAGTTAGAAGTTTTGAGGCCAGATTCTGTATTTTGGGTGCATGATTTCTTATAAATGATCAGGTAGTTTGAACTTTCTTTTTTTATTAGTCCTAAAGTGATGTAAAGAAGAGGAAAAAAAAAATCGGAAAGTGAGCGAAATTTTTTTCTGTCCGGACAGATTTATAATTATTTTTTATTGATCTTAGATTTGAAAATTATTTGGGTGAGATCTTTCTTATGAGGTGTTTGCTCTATCATAGTTCCTACCACGAAATTTTTTGTGTAAAAAATTTTGGGTCAGATATGTTTTTGGGCAAAATAAAAAAAATGTGGGTATCTTAATTTTTCCTGAATTTTAACATATGTCAGGTCGATTGTCTTCTTAAGTCTCTCCTCTTTCCTATCTCGATTTCGAGTCTCTCCTCTCTCTTTCTCTCTCTCTCTCTCTCTCTCTCTCTCTCTCTCTCTCTCTCTCTCTCTTCTCTTCTCTCTCTCTCTCTCTCTCTCTCTCTCTATATATATTTAATATATATATAATATATAATATATAAATATATATATATATATATTATATATATATATATATATATATATATATATATTATTTATATATATTATATATATTTAATAATATATATATATATGGACCTGTTATGTTTTACGCGCTCCGCAGTTTGAATTTTTTTTTTTGTTTATTTTTTTTTATATATTTCTAGTATATGATTCTAAGTCACATTTAAGGGGTGACGGACAGTGATTCAAAATATAATAGGAATCAGTTCGTTTTACGACTCCGTCAGTTTTATTATTAATTTGTTTTTTTTAACTAAAGGAATACTCCAATGGTTAAACCGCAAAGATGGAGGTAGTCGGGGTCTCGGCCTTCCGGGGGAACGACGGGTAGGACTATTTCCCCGCCTCCGGGGAGGTCTTCGGTAACCCCCGCTCTTTGATTATTGGTGTCGGGGGTTCTCCGCCCCTCCCTACGGGGTATGGAAAACGTCCCCTCTGTCCCCGTCGGCTCGAGCCCCCTAATTTCCTTTTTGAATTATTTTCCTTTTATTCTCGTTTTTAACATTATGAGTAAAGCTTTAGACGTGATTCCAAATAGGAAATTGGCTTTCTGTAAGTGGTCGGTATCTTTCGAGCTATTTCAGTACTGGTCTCTTTTCTTTGTTTTTGTAATAAGCTTTACTAAGCTGATTTCGTATTTCTAATTGTTTTTCTTGTAAATTGAGTAGTTTTTGCGATATTTATTTTTCAAAACTTTAATTGATATAAATATGATTTTGAATTAAATTTTTAAAATATTTCGAAACTTTGTGAATCGATCGTCGCGTCACCAATGAATATTCAATTTATGTTAGACCGATAAATGCTACTATGAATATGTTAAAAAAGCAAAAAAAAAATCAAAACAGCTCGACGAGTCTTAAAGCATAACAGTGTCCTATATAGTATATAATATATATATATATATAATATATTTATATTAATTATTTTATATATATTAATATTATATATATATATTATATATAATTATATTTATATATATATATATCTATACTATATATATATATATATATATATAAGGGTGTTCCCAGAGGTCGCGCACCATACAGGTTTTCGAAAAAATATATTGACGCAATTTATTTTCTGCTTTCAGATTGCATTATGGCTGAGAAACTAAGCTTAGAAGAAAGAGTTCAACTTGTTTTCATGTTTGGTAGACAAGAGGCTACACACCGCTTGGTAGCAGATGAATTCAACCGGCTCAATGGTTGTCTCTCAAGGTGGCTGCGGTTGAATTCATCAGATACTGAGCGGTGTGTAACCCCTTGTCTACCAAACATGAAAACAAGTTGAACTCTTTCTTCTAAGCTTAGTTTCTCAGCCATAATGCAATCTGAAAGCAGAAAATATATTTTATATTGCTAAATTGTACATGCATTGCCGAAATTCTGGAACATCATTATATATATAATATATAATTAATCATATTATATATATATATATATATTATATATATATATATATAATATAATATTATATATATATATATATATATATATATATATATATATATATATATATATATTATATTAAAATAATTAATATTTATATATATAATAATTTAATATATATATATATAGTAATATATATATAGGCCAGCGTTTGGATTATCCGTCATATGTATCTTAAAACTATTAATGCTACAGTAAAACGGAATACATTGGTGGAATGCTGGTTCCAATTCTAGTACGGAAAA
>JABUQX010079616.1:20000-27500 GCA_015478945.1 Trachelipus rathkii
ATTATATATATATATATATATATATATTATTATATATTATTATATATATATTATATATATAATATAATATATATATATATATTATATATAGTAATAGGTCCTCTGTTTATGAGTTTTTAAGTGACTGCCGTCAGTTTAGTGATTTTTTGTTTTTGTTTTTTTTTAACATATTGCTAGTCTATGATACTAACAATGAATTTTAGTGGTGATGGGCATTTAAAAGTTCGAATATTTAATAATTATTTTAAAAATAAATTTATATCAATAAAACTAAACCAAATTGAAATATTTCTAGAGTACGACAGCACACATAAATAAAAATTGCAAATGGAAATCAGCGTATAAAGCTATTACAAAAATGTAAAAACAAAAAAAAAAAAAAAAATTTTTTTTTATAAATGAAATATTTATACACTTACACACTTACAGAAAAACCTGATGACATGTTTGGATGCGCGTATTCAGTATATGCCTAAAATGTAAAAAGAAATAATTAAAAAAAAAAAAAAAAAAATTAGGGGGCTCGAGCAACGGGGACACAGAGGGGGGCGTTTTCCATACCCCGTAGGGAGGGGCGGGACGGAACCCCGCAAACCCATTATAACAAGGCGGGGTTCGCGAGGACCCTCCCGGAGGGGGGAAATAGTCCTACCTGTCGTTCCCCCGGAAGGCGAGAGACCCCGAACTCCTGCCATCTTTGCGGTTTACCCTTGGGATTCCTTTAGTTAAAAATAAAAAAAAAAAAATAAAAACTAAGGAGATCGTAAAACGTAACTGTCTATAATTTTTTGAATCAATATGTTTTTCACCCTTTAAAGTTGGGACCTGTTCTTAGGATCATATACTTAGACAATATATAAAAAAATAAAACAAAAAAATCAAAAACATGACGAGTCGTAAAACATAACAGGTCCTATATATATATATTATATATAGATAAATATATTATATACTATATATATATAATATATCATATATATATATATTATTATATATATATATAATATAATATATATATATATATATAATATATATATATATATTATATATATTATATATAATATATATAGTATATAATATATATTCAGGTGGTTAAAAAAATTAACTCGCTGCTCTACACTACTATACTTTTTCTATTTATGAAAAAATAAATATACTCAAATTTGAGGAATTTCGAGATTATTATTTTAGAGGTAACTACGATGCACGAAAAATTTATAGCAGCGAAAAATGAAAGGCATTAAATGTTGATGAATTCATTTTCTTTCCATAAGGATGTGGTGGGGATATACTTATGCTTGTAATACCAATATAACATACAGTAGTTTGTGTTCCAAGGCTAATAATAATAGACGTGAACTAGTGCCACTGGCATCTGATTTTGTCACTATTCTTCAATTTGCTATTGTTTATAAGAATTTTTTTGGTTATCTGTGAATATTGTGCTATTTTTTTCGAATGTTCGGGGGGTGTTTATGTAGTCTCTTTTGTTATAAATGTTACAACCAACAAAACTCATTCGTATCTAGTTTCAATTCGCAATTTTTTAATATTAAGCGATTACCTAATATTATAAAGAACAAAGGTCGTGAATATTATTTAACTGATTAATTATACACGAGAAAATTGTTGAAATAAAAGATTGTTTATGTTTGATAAGTGCTCTCGTTTTTTTTCCTTTATAAATGTTTTAAGAAAATAAAAGAAATGAAAATAAACTCTGAGATGGTTTGGAAAAATTTAATTTTTTGCCCAGCAAGTTATTGTATTAAGAACGAATTCATTAATCCGCATCAATGATGCATATTTATAAGAAAACAAAACAAATAAGGTCAAACGAGAAAAGGAATAGGCATTTGTTTTAAGTCCAGTTAAGAATCTGCTTAATGTGTGCCATGCCAATCTCCTCGTCTATGATTTCCGCATGGTGAGATAGGTTTTTTTTGTCGGCACAACGAGAACAAGAAAACAGTGGACCATGCGGTTTGTTTTGACGAAAAAATAGCAATGAATGAAAGTTGGTTGCAGGGCTTGAATTTGTAAAGAAAAGAGACTTCAGTGTCAAGAGAGGCCCAGCTGGCAATCATCATCTTAGGATTTTAAAATCAAAACCATCCTTTCGTGCAATGCGAAACTCAACAGAGTGAAAGATGTTCATCCACCGGGGTTTGTGATTTTCACTTAACATTTCAGACAACAGAGCAATCGTATGGTATTTTTTGTCTCACAGAAACAAAAAGATACTTGGTCATAATTCAGATGAGCTTTAACATTACTCGTCTCCTCCATCAAATGGACACCGAGAACAAAGTTAAAAAATGTTCTATGAAAATGAATTTTGCGAAAATTCTTCATTCCATCAATCACCGAGATGTAAAATTTGCCACCAGATTACTGAATTCAAACAAATATGTGAATTTGTTTTTGACTTGTACGAATAGTGGAAGTCTTCTTCTTCGGTTAAAATTCTACTTTCTGAGAATGACTAAGAAAAAGTAAATGTTAAGTTCAACTTCGCATCGAATTGGAAGAAGAAAGAATTATTAAGATAGTAAATCCCTTTGACACAACTGCTTCAAAAACTGTCAGGCTCTCAGATCCGATCAACTTATTTGTATATGGCTGTTCCGCGGCTCCGGCTTAAACCACCCCCCCCACCAAAAAAAAAAAAAATTCCACTTTGGCTCATCTTGACCCAAAATCCTATAAATCTTGCACTTCCGTGGAAATAGTTTCGCCTCTATTTGTGGGTTATAATACTTATAGTCTTTTCTAACTTGTTTCAGTTATGATATTAAATTATTCAATTTGATCTAAAGCGTCTTCTTTACCTGAAACTGAAATTAAGTGAGAGATTAACTATATTATATACAGTAAAATATAATATCTATATAAAAAATAATCGATCTTCAACTGATACCGATACTGAAACTAAATTAGTATTAATATGTAACTAACTTTTACTAATATATATTATATATATAATTAATGTATATATATATATATTAACTTAATATATATATATATATATATTAGAAATAGATAACGTAGAAATAATTAACCCACCCTCACTTAATTTAATAGACACCATACCTACTCATATATTTACAGAAAAGTACAGACAATAAAAATACTGATCTGAATGCGCAATGTCAATATCGATAGAAATATTACTCAATAGCTTTCAAAGCCGACTAAAGAAGATTAACAAAGAACAAAATTCAACAATTTTAATTGTAATTAATATTATGAATTTCTTTTGGCGTCAGGAAGTAACAATGGTCCAAAAACTGAAGACAAAAAAAATGAAAGTTGAAAAAAGGAAAAAGGGCATATAATGAAGCTAATTCATCCACTTTGTAGTAAATAACTAATGAAAATATTTTAAATTGAGTAAACTTGCAGGGTATTTTCTAGCTTGTTCACCCATCAACAACTTAGGGAATGCCTAAGTGGCGCATATACTTAACGGTAAAAATGCAAAGTAGTTCTATTAATAATATATATTATAATAATAATAATTGCGGAGATCTAAAAAGTCGATATACGGCTTTTGCTGATATATATATATACTTTAGATATATAACTATACTATATTAGTATAATTATATCAATCTTAATATACAACTAATATAGGCTTGTACATTATTATATACAGTAAGATATAATATATGATTTTTATTATAATATATATAGTTGGTGTATACTATCTAATATATATATATATATATATATAATATATATATATTTATATATATATATATATATATATATATATTTATATATTATATCTATATATATATTAATAATATTATATAAATAAATATTAATATATATGGGCAATCAACTTTTAAATAGTAGTATTAACTTTATATATATAAATATATAATGTAATAAGCATTGTGCATTCTATATTTATAATTAAGGTATTGATTACTATGTTATCTAAAAATGTTTTATATAAAGTGTTGAATATCGAATCCTATAGCTATAAATGGAATTATTACAAAATATGTATATTAATAGATAAGTATTCCATTCTATTATCTTATACAAGTTTCCATAAGTGATAAATACACATACTATAATATATATATAATATGACTATCGTTAATAGTATTACTAGTATATAATACATGTAGATCTATTATTTAATAGTACATATGTCCCTCCATATTTGTTATGCCTTTAAAAATATCAATGGTCGATATATATATTCTTTATACTTAATATATATATATTATAGAGGATATCAACATATTATATATATATATATATAGTATGTTATATATATATATGAAAAGAGTTTAGTCTCTGTTACTCATGCTAGCATATATTAACATTGGGCTTAATCATCATTAATAAGCTATTTTTATGAAATATATTTCTAGTAATATATAATATCAATATATATATATATACTATATATTATATTACAAATATTATCTATAGTAATATATATATAAATAGACATAACTATGATGTATCATTACGTACTTCTCATAATACATTGAATATATTATATGTATAACTATACCAAAGTAATACTATAGAGTACTATTATAATTATAATTAAACATAACTATGAGTTATATGTGGCTCTATTATAATAAAACGATTAAGATAACCGTCAGTAGTATAATAATTAATATTATTATACATCTATGAACTATATATATATATATAATATATTCATTATATATATATACCCTATACCCCATATACAATATATATATATATATATATATATATAATATATACTATATACTACTATATAATAATATATCAAAGTATATATATAGGTATATTATATATAGGCTTATCAATGAATATATGTATATATATGAAAATATATAACGCTATCATTATTAACATTTCTTCTTTCATTATAAAAACAAAAGCGATCAAAAATATTTATCTATATAATATAATTATATATATGACTTATACTATAAATAATAGATCACACTATACGTAAGGTAATTATCATATTAATATAGTATTAGTAATAAAAGATAAAGAATATTATATAACTTATATATAATATATATATAATACATACGTTCCACTCACAAAAAGGTAAACCATTTATCTATTCTTTAAATAATCACTAAACTATAATGCTTTCAAAAGTGATATTTCCTGTTAAGGAAGAAGTCACAAAAAAATAAATTATCAATAATAACATTATGAAGTATTATTTTCATCCAAATATATTTAATAGCCAATTTCCATCCTCCACTATTTAGTCTTACCGTGTTTTTTTTTCTATATGGAACGTTATATCTACCGAATAATTTTTAACCAAAGTCCAATAATAATGTATTCCTAAGCAACTAAACATGACTCTCTCTACCATGAATAGTCTGAATATGTAATTACAAATGATTGTTTATGATAAGGTTATATTTTCGTTAGGTTGAAATCGAAATTATTTTTAATGTCAATTATTGATTGGAATGTTAACCAGACCAATAAATAAATTATTTTACTGGTCACTGCCCTGGTAAGCCCAACCGAGAAGTACTCAGAGATTTTAGCAGGCAAAAGCATTTAAGAGATTATTGTTAAGAAAATTTTGACCTGTAAGTTTCTTTATTAGTTATTATGTATTATTATTTTATTATATTTATTAATTTAAATAACTTCTCCATTATATTTATTTATTTATCTACTTCCTGTTCATTATTACACCTTTTTAATTTTAATAACAAACGATGATGTTGCATGACTTCTGTAAGTCATATCAAACTGCTTGTTTATTTTGGTTGGAACATATATGTGAACTATCTCAAAAGAGCAATTTTATGAGTGTTTAATATTTATATAATAGGACTTTATATAAGAATTCGAAGTATACTGTGGGAAATATATATATACATAAAAAATAGTAGTTGCTTATAATCATTAATATATATATATAACACTATATATAATATAAATATTTATTATAATGTATATACCTATATATAATATAAATATATATATATATATTAGTGACCCTACTTATTTGTGTTTGAGTGTTATAATCCTTATATTTTTTGCCTTTTAATTATATAAAGGTATTTTGTATGTTTTCTGTTTGTTTATTTGCTTGCTTGAGAGATTTGGTTATTACCTCATTTCCTTACAGGAAGAATTCTTGTTCATAGTTTTCAAGGAAAAATGTTTTGTAGGTTTTTGATGGTTTTCGTCAGCATTTTAGCGCGGAGCCGAAATCAGATAATTTTTTTTCTGGAGCTGGGACCTGAGAAAAAAAAAATATATGGTGGTGCCAAAGCCGCAACCTAATATCATTTTTCTCTTACTCTCTTTATAAAATGGAATTCAAGTCCAAAACTCAAAGCTCCATAATTTTATACATGATTGGAGGCCGGAGTCCGGAGCCGGAGCCGGAGCCGGAGCAGGAGCAGGAGCAGGAGCCGTAAGCGGAGTCCGAGTTGGAGCACCCAAAATGATAATTAGCTCCCAAGTCTTTGCTGTCATTTCGTTGTAACTTGTTCAAATTGGGTTAAAAATCATAAATGAACTTTGATGGTGTCGTTTTCATTTGCCATATATATATACTGTAACTACGGATATATACATAATAAAAGTGTAATGTAGGAAGGTGATTGAGTTTTGTGAGGAGTGAGTATTCATATATATATATAATATACGTTAAGTTTATTTATTATATATATATATTACATATATATATATATAATCATTATATATAATACATATATATTCTTATATATATATAATACAGTAGAAATAGTATGAGTGTGTGTGTGTGTGTGTGTGTTGCATGTGTGGTATTTTACATTAATCCCGAACCCATAATTCTTGGCTTGTTGACCCAGGAGTGACGGGTTGTATGTGTTATTCTCGGCAAATGTGAATGGACAGGTATAATGATAATTGCTTAGTTACAAGTGGCACCCTATAAAACCGAACTACTAATATTAAAGATGGTTCAACTTGCCTGTAAGCTTACCCAAAGAAGGGACTCAGTGAATATTAACAAGACACAAAGCACGAAACGTCGAGCTCAATGCAAGCTTATTTATCACGATAATGTTGAGTGTCTATTAAGTATAAATTATATAATTATTATTTACTTCAGTTTGTTTATGTTTCATCAAACCACAACATATTTATTAAATTTAATTTATTTTTTATTATTCTATCTATTTATTTATGCTTTTCTCACTTTCATTATTATTACGTGATTTAATTCGTGATTCCTTTATTAACAACATTTAAAACCAATATAAGATCATTTCTTATTGATAATTTGCATAAATATACCGGATCGGAATCCGTAGTGGTAGTTTGAGGGGAAATATTTAAGCAAAAACTTATATTATATAATTGTATATTATTATATATATATATATATATTATGTAAATTATAAGATACTCTTTGTATTAATCAATAATCTTTATTAATATAATGATAATAATAAATAATTAATACATTTATTTATTAATATGTTAGCAGAGAAGAACTTATAT
>JABUQX010079617.1:0-11637 GCA_015478945.1 Trachelipus rathkii
CAGAATTAACTAAGGAGTTACACTTCTTCACTTTTCATTTCCCAGATATGGTTTTCTACACTTTTTACTGTATACTTCAGTGACCTGGGCACTAGTTTCAGGTAATAAAAACAATAATTCACGCATCTAAGGTTACTTTTCCTGAATAAGGAGGTAGGTAGCACTAAACCGCAAAGGAACCAAAGAATTGATGTCCGTAGGGAAATAATTACAACAGTTGAAAGATTACTGTTATTCTTTCATTTCAGATATGTTTTCTCTTTTTACAATATTCAGGACCTCACTAGTTTTCAAGGTAATAACAATAATTCCACGCATCTATGGTACTTTCCATGAAAGAAGGAGGTAGGGTAGCACTAAACCGGCAAAGGAACAAAGCATTGATGTCCGTAGGGAAATAGTTTCAACAGTTGAAAGACTTACTGTTAATCTTTTATTTCAGATATGTTTTCTCTTTTTACTATAATCAGGACCTCACTAGTTTCAGGTAATAAAAAACAATAACTTCAACGCTCATTTCGAAGGTGCTTACTTTTCCTGAAGAAGGAGGTAGGTAGCACTAAACCGCAAAGGAAACAAAGGCATTAATGTCCGTAGGGAAATAGTTACAAACATTGAAAGATTACTGTTTTATCTTTTCATTTCAGATATGATTTGCGTGCTACTTTTTACTATATTTCAGGACCCATCACTAGTTTCGGTAATAAAAAGTCAAATAATTTCTATGTCGCATTTAGTGTTTTATAACTATTTATTCCTGAGATGCAAGCATGAGGCATAAGGGTTTTAGCACTAAACGACAAGGACAGAAGCATTGTTATGTCCGTATGATGAGGATAAATAGTTTTACACTAGTGTAGATTTATCTTGGTTATCTTCTTTCATTTTGTCAGATTATTGTTGAGATTTGTTCTCTTTTTTATTCTATTATTTTTGACAAAGTTTAGATCTCGCTCCAGCTTATTATAGTGATTCAGGTATTATATATTATATACTCATTATATTTTTAATTTCTCACGCTTTTTATATTTGCATTTGTTTTAGGTTAGCTTTTAGTTTTTTGCTCTGAACGAAGGAGGTAGGTAGCACATAAAATTTTCCTGCATAAAGAGGAACGATAAAGCTATTATTGTTAACTTGATGTCCTGTAGTGTGTGAAAAATATGCTTGTTATCTACGTATTACAGTTGATAAGAATGTTTAATGTGTAATCTTTCATTTCAGATATGTTTTTCTTCTTTTTACTATATTGCAGGACCTCACTAGTTCAGGTAATAAAACATAATATATCATCTATCGGCTATCTGGCGAACGTTCTATCTATTTCGCCATGTTACATTGGAAGGAGAGTAGTTTAGCTCTATCTTAAATCATTGTCCGCAAAGGAGACAAAGCATTGATGTCCGGTAGTTGGAAATAGTTCACACTTAGTGTTACACATGTTTTTTTGAAAGATTACTGTTGCTAATACTTACACTTTCAGATATAGTTAGTTACTCTTCTTATTACATAATTTCTCGCGAGTCCCTAAGATTCTTCACTATTTTAAGTAATTCAAGTAACCATATTTCACTTAGTCTGCACCTTTTGAGGTTTACTTCATTCGTGTTTTTTGATAGAAGGAGAGTAGGTAGCACTAAAAACCGCAAAAGGACCAAAGCATTGATGTCCGTAGGGAATAGTTACAACAGTTGTTAATCGAGATTACTGTTAATCTTTCCATTTCAGATTTGTTTCTCTTTTTTACTATATTATCAGTCGAACTTCTGTAGAATCGTATCTCAGTTTTCAGGTGTAAATAAAGATTTTATAGATATAATATTATCTCTTCAACTATTATTTTGTCAATCTTAGTGTTAACTGTTTTCCTGAAGAATTTGGCTATTGTGGGTATAGTGGTCCGTCTTCATTGTTGCTATTATACTAATAGCATGCATGTTGTGCTCATCTATATTTCAGGAACAGTGTAATATAGACCTATTCTGCGATATGTACTGTTTATTGGAAGATTAGTTAGCCAAACACGTTTGCAACGATTGCATACGGTTTTTTTAATATTTTCATCTCTATTCTGGTAAATTCACTATTTGATTGACTTTCATGCGTTTTTTGTTGATCTGTTAACTTTCTTCGCTTAAGTGAACCTACATAGTATCCTATGATATAACTAATACATTAATCAATACTTTTATTCACGCTTAATGGTTAATTATTCCTGTATGAAATAGAAGGAGATGTAGCGATAGGCACTAAAAGCCCGTATATATACCGTGATATCCAATCATGTCATATCTTTGATTTGTCCTGTTAGGAAATAGTCTACTAACTATGTTTGTAAAGTTTATCTCTTGTAATTATAATTTTTTTTACATCATTTTCTTATCGATCTAGTTGTATTCACTATGTTTGTTCATTCTTTCTATTACTAAGATGTTACCTATCAGTCAGCTTATTTTTGTTCACTCATTAATTCAATTCTATATCTAACTGTCTATGCTTTAATTATTTTACATATAATTCTTTCTGAATCATATTCTCGCATCTAAGGTGTTCTCTGCATCTTTCTGATGATTTATGTGATGTTAGTAGTTTATCTTAAATCCCTCTTATTGTCTGTATTATCTACTATAGTGTAATATAATTTATTCATCTTAATGTCAGATTGGATGTCCGTAGGGAAATAGTTACAACAGTTGAAAGATTACTGTTATTCTTCTATTCAGATATGTTTTCTCTTTTACTATATTCAGCACCTCACACTAGTTTCGGGTAATAAAAACAATAATTCACGCATCTAAGGTTACTTTTCCCTGAAGGAGGTAGGTAGCACTAAACCGCAAGGGAACCAAAGCATTGATGTCCGTAGGGAAATAGTTACAACAGTTGAAAGATTACTGTTATTCTTTCATTTCAGATATGTTTTCTCTTTTTACTATATTCAGGACCTCACTAGTTTAAGATAATAAAAACAATAATTCACGCATGTAAGTTTACTTTTCTGAAGGAGGAGGTAGGTAGCACTAAACAGCAAAGGACCTTAAGCATTGATGTTCCGTAGGGATAGTTACAACAGTTTGAAAGATTACTGTTTAATCACTTTCATCAGATATGTTTTCTCAATTTTAACTATATTCAGGACTACTAGTTTTAGGTTTCATAAAAACGTATAATTCCGCATCTAATTGTTACTTTTCCTGACAGATTGTAGGTCCGTAGCATAAACCCGCAAAGGAACCAAAGCATTGATGTCCGTAGGGAAATAGTTACAACAGTTGAAAGATTACTGTTAATCTTTCATTTCAGATATGTTTTCTCTTTTTACTATATTCAGCACCTCACTAGTTTTAGGTAATAAAAACAATAATTCACGCATCTAAGGTTCTTTTCCTGAAGAAGGGGGTAGGTAGCACACCGCAAAGGGACCAAAGCATTGATGTCCGTAAGGAAATAGTTACAACAGTTGAAAGATTAACTGTTTAATCTTTCAATTTCAGATATGTTTCTCTTTTTACTATATTCAGGACCTCACTAGTTTCAAGTAATAAAAACAATAATTCACGCATCTAAGGTTACTTTTCCTGAAGAAGGAGGAAGGTAGCACTAAACCGCAAAGGAACCAAAGCATTGATGTCCGTAGGGAAATAGTTAAAACAGTTGAAAGATTACTGTTAATCTTTCATTTAAGATATGTTTCTCTTTTTACTATATTCAGGACCTCACTAGTTTCAGGTAATAAAAACAATAATTCACGCATCTATGGTTAACTTTTTCCTGAAGAAGGGAGGTAGGTAGCCTAAACCGCAAAGGAACAAAGCATTGACTTGTCCGTAAGGGAAATAGTTACAAACAGTTTTGAAAGATTACTGTTAATATCTTTCATTTCAGATATGTTTTTTCTTTTTACTATATTTAGCACCTCACTAGTTTCAGGTAATAAAACAATAATTCACGCATCTAAGGTTACTTTTCCCTGAAGAAGGAGGTAGGTAAGCCACTACACCACAAAGGAACAAAGCATTGATGGTCCTAGGGAAATGTTCAACGTTGAAAGTTACTGTCATTCTTTCATTTTCAAGTTATGTTTTCTCATTTTACTATATTCGCACCTCACTAGTTTCAGGTAATAAAAGCCAATAATTCACGCATCTAGGGGACTTTTCCTGAAGAGGAGGTAGTAGCATATAAACCGCAAGGTAACCAAACATTGATGCCCGTAGGGAATAGTTTACAACAGTTGAAAGATTACTGTTTATCTTCTATTCAGATATGTTTTCTCTTTTTACTATATTCAAGACCTCACTAGTTCAGGTAATAAAGACAATAATTCACGCATCTAAGGTTACTTTTCCTGAAGAAGGAGGTAGGTAACACTAAACCGCAAAGGAACCATAGCATTGATGTCCGTAGGGAATTAATTTACAACAGTTGAAAGATTACTGTTAATCTTTCAATTTCAGTAATGTTTTCTCTTTTTACTATAATTCAGGACCTCACTAGTTTTAGGTAATAAAAACAATAATTCAGCATCTAAGGTTTACTTTTCCTGAGAGGAGGTAGGTAGCACTAACCGCAAAAGGAACCAAAGCGTTGATGTCCGTAGGGAAATAGTTACAACAGTTAAAGGACTGCTGTTCATAATCTTTTTCAGATATGTTTTCTCTTTTTACCATATTCAGCACCTCACTAGTTTCGTAATAAAAACCATAATTCACGCATCTAAGGTTACTTTCCCTGAAGAAGGGTAGGTAGCACTAAACTGCAAAGGAACCAAAGCATTGATCCGTAGGGAAATAGTTACAGCAGTTGAAAGATTACTGTCATTCTTTCATTTCAGTAATGTTTTCTCTTTTTACTATATTAAGCACCTCGCTAGTTTCAGTAATAAATACAATAATTCACGCCTTCTTAAGGTTACTACTTTTCCTGAAGAAGGAGGAAGGTAGCACTAAACCGCAAAGGAACAAAAAGCTTTGATGTCCGTAGGGAAATAGTTACAACAGTTGAAAGATTACTGTTAATCTTTCATTTCAGATATGTTTTCTCTTTTTACTATATTCAGCACCTCACTAGTTTCAGGTAATAAAAACAATAATTCACGCATCTAAGGTTACTTTTCCTGAAGAATGAGGTATGTAGCACTAAACCACAAAGGAACCAAAGCATTGATGTCCGTAGGGAAATAGTTACAATTGAAAGATTACTGTTATTTTTTCATTTCAGTTATGTTTTCTCCATTTTACTATATTCCAGACACCTCAAGTTTTCAGGTAATAAAAGCAAATATTCACGCTCTAAGGGGACTTTTTCCTGAAGAAGGAGGTTAGGTAGCACTAAACCGCAAAAGGAACCAAAAAGCATTGATGCCCGTAGGGAAATAGTTCAACAGTTGAAAGATTACTGTTAATCTTTCAATTTCAGATATGTTTTCTCTTTTTAACATATCAGCACCTCACTAGTTTTCAGGTAATGAAACAATAATTCACGGCACTAAGGTTATACTTTTTCCTGAAGAAAGGAGGTAGGTAGCACTAAACCGCAAGGGAACCAAGCAATGATGTCCGTAGGGAAATAGTTTACAACAGTTGAAAGATTACTGTTAATCTTTCATTTTCAGATATGTTTTCTCTTTTTACTATATTCAGGACCTCACTAGTTTCTGAGGTAATATAAACAATAATTCACGCATCTTAGGTTACTTTTCCTGAAAGAAGAGGTAGGGAGCACTAAACCGCAAAAGGAACCAAAGCATGATGGTCCGTAGGGAAATAGTTCAACAGTTGAAGATTACTTGTTAATCTTTCTTTCAAGATAATGGTTTTCTCTTTTTACTATATTCAGCACCTGCACTAGCTTCAGGTAATAAAAAACAATAATTCACGCATCTAAGGTTACTTTTTCTGAAGAAGGAGGTAGGTAGCACTAAACCGCAAAGGAACCAAAGCGTTGATTCCGTAGGGAAAATAGTTCAACAGTTTGAAAGATTAATGTTAAATCTTTTATTTCAAGATTATGTTTTTTCTCTTTTTACCCATATTCCAGCACCTCACTAGTTTCAGGTAATAAACACAATCAGGCATCTAAGGTTACTTTTCCTGAAGAAGGAGGTAGGTTAGCACTTAAACTGCAAAGGAACGCAAAGCATGATGTCCGTAGGGAATAGGTTACAGCAGTTGAAAGAATTACTGTCATATTCTTGTTCATTTCAGTAATGTTTTTCTCTTTTACTATATTAACACCTCGCTAGTTCAGTAATAAAACATAATTCCACGCTTCCTAAAGGTTTTATTTTCCTGAAGAAGGAGGTAGGTAGCACTAACGCGCAAAGGAAACCAAAGCAATTGATGTCCGTAGGGAAATAGTTAAAACATTTGAAAGATTACTGTTAATCTTTCATTTCAGATATGTTTTCTCTTTTTACTATATTCAGCACCTCACTAGTTTCAGGTAATAAAAACAATTATTCACGGCATCCTAAAGGTTACTTTTCCTGAAGAAGGGGGGTATTAAGCACTAAACCGCAAAGGAACCAAAGCATTGATGTCCGTAGGGAAATAGTTACAACAGTTTAAAGATTACTGTTAATCTTTCATTTCAGATATGTTTTCTCTTTTTACTATATTCAGCACCTCACTAGTTTCAGGTAATAAAAACAATAATTCACGAATCTAAGGTTACTTTTCCTGAAGAAGGAGGTAGGTAGCACTAAACCGCAAAGGAACCAAAGCATTGATGTCCGTAGGAAAATAGTTACAACATTTGAAAGATTACTGGTTAATCTTTCATTTCAGATATGTTTTCTCTTTTACTATATTCAGCACCCTCACTAGTTTCAGGTAATAAAAACAATAATTCACGCATCTAAGGTTACTTTTCCGGAAGAAGGAGGTAGGTAGCACTAAACCGCAAAGGGAACAAAGCATTGATGTCCGTAGGGAAATAGTTACAACAGTTGAAAGATTACTGTTAATCTTTCATTTCAGATATGTTTTCTCTTTTTACTATATTCAGCACCTCACTAGTTTCAGGTAATAAAAACAATAATTCACGCATCTAAGGTTACTTTTCCTGAAGAAGGAGGTATGTAGCACTAAACCGCAAAGGAACCAAAGCATTGATGTCCGTAGGGAAATAGGTACAACAGTTGAAAGATTACTGTTAATCTTTCATTTCAGATATGTTTTCTCTTTTTACTATATTCAGGACCTCACTAGTTTCAGGTAATAAAAACAATAATTCACGCATCTAAGGTTACTTTTCCTGAAGAAGGAGGTAGGTAGCACTAAACCGCAAAAGGAACCAAAGCATTGATGTCCCTTGAGACGAGTGACCCAAGTTGAAAAATTATGTTTAATCACTCATTTCAGATATGTTCTCTTTTCCTATATCAGCACCTCACTAGTTTTCAAAGGTATGAACAATAAATTCAACTGCATCTAAGGTTACTTTTCGCTGAAGAAGAGGGTGGTAGCCCTAAAACCGCAAAAAGGAACGCAAAGCATTGATGTCCGTAGGGAAATAATTACAACACAGTTAAAAGATTACTGTTAATCTTTCATTTCAGATATGTTTTCTCTTTTTACTATATTCAGGACCTCACTAGTTTCAGGTAATAAAAAAAATAATTCACGCATCTAAGGTTACTTTTCCTGAAAAAGGAGGTATTAAGAACTAAACCGCAAAGGAACCAAAAGCATTGATGTCCGTAGGGAAATAGTGTTAAAACAGTTGAAAGATTACTGTTAATCTTTCATTTCGATATGTTTTCTCTTTTTACTGTATTCAGGACCTCCTAGTTTCAGGTAAATAAAAACATAAATTCAACCGGCATCTAAGGTTACTTTTCCTGAAGAAGGAGGTAGGTAGCACTAAACCGCAAAGGAACCAAAGCATTGATGTCCGTAGGGAAATAGTTACAACAGTTGAAAGATTACTGTTAATCTTTCATTTCAGATATGTTTTCTCTTTTTACTATATTCAGGACCTCACTAGTTTCAGGTAATAAAAACAATAATTCACGCATCTAAGGTTACTTTTCCTGAAGGAGGTAGGTAGCACTAAATCGCAAAGGAACCAAAGCATTGATGTCCGTAGGGAAATAGTTACAACAGTTGAAAGATTACTGTTCAATCTTTCATTTCAGATATGTTTTCTCTTTTTACTGTATTCAGCACCTCACATAGTTTCAGGTAATAAACAAAATTCACGCATCTAGGAGTTACTTTACTGAAGAAGGTAGGTGACAGCACTTAACACAAGGAACCTTAAAGCATTGATGTCGTGGAAATAGTTACAACAGTTGAAAGATTACTGTTATACTTTCATCTCAGTTGTTTTCTCTTTTTACTATATTCAGGACCTCACTAGTTTCAGGTAATAAAAACAATAATTCACGCATCTAAGGTTACTTTTCCTGAAGAAGGAGGTAGGTAGCACTAAACCGCAAAGGAACCAAAGCATTGATGTCCGTAGGGAAATAGTTACAACAGTTGAAAGATTACTGTTCATAATCTTCATTCCAGATGTTTTTCTCTTTTTACTATATTCAGCACCTCACTAGTTTCAGGTAATAAAAACAATAATTCACGCATCTAAGGTTACTTTTCCTGAAGAAGGAGGTAGGTAGCACTAAACCGAGAAGGAACCAAAGCCTTGATGTCCGTAGGGAAATAGTTACAACAGTTGAAAGATTACTGTTATTCTTTCATCTCAGTTGTTTTCTCTTTTTACTATATTCAGGACCTCACTAGTTTCAGGTATGAAAACAATGATTTACGCATCTAAAGTTACTTTTCCTGAAGAAGGAGGTATTTAGCACTAAACCGCAAAGGAACCAAAGCATTGATGTCCGTAGGGAAATAGTTACAACAGTTGAAAGATTACTGTTAATCTTTCATTTCAGTTATGTTTTCCTTTTTACTATATTCAGCACCTCACTAGTTTCAGGTAATAAAAACAATAATTCATGTCTAGGTTGCACTTCCTAGAAGAAGAGGTAGAGTCTTAACTGCAAAGGAACCAAAGCATTGATGTCCGTAGGGAAATAGTTACAACAGTTGAAAGATTACTGTTAATCTTTCATTTCAGATATGTTTTCTCTTTTTACTATATTCAGCACCTCACTAGTTTCAGGTAATAAAAACAAAAATTCACGCATCTAAGGTTACTTTTCCTGAAGAAGGAGGTAGGTAGAACCGCAAAGGAACCAAAGCACTGATGTCCGTAGGAAATAGTTACAACAGTTGAATTACTGTTATTCTTTCATCTCAGTTGTTCTCTTTTTACTATATTCAGGACCTCACTAGTTTCATAATAAAAACAATAATTGACGCATCTAAGGTTACTTTTCTTGAAGAAGGAGGTAGGTAGCACTAAACAGGAACCAAAGCCTTGATGTCCGTAGGGAAAAAGTTACAACAGTTGAAAGATTACTGTTATTCTTTCATTTCAGATATGTTTTCTCTTTTTATTCAGCACCTCACTAGTTTCAGGTAATAAAAACAATAATTCACGCATCTAAGGTTACTTTTCCTGAAGAAGGAGGTAGGTAGCACTAAACCGAGAAGGAACCAAAGCCCAGTAATCATGAGGAGAAAAAATTACAGCAGTTGAAAGATTACTGTTATTCTTTCATCTCAGTTGTTTTCTCTTTTACTATATTCAGCACCTCACTAGTTTCAGGTAATAAAGCAATAATTCATACAAGAGTTATTTTCCTGAAGAAGGAGGTAGGTAGCACTAAACCACAAAGGAACAAAAGCATTGATGTCCAAGGAAATAGTTACAACAGTTGAAAGATTACTGTCTTTCATTTCAGTTATGTTTTCTCTTTTTTCTATATTCAGGACCTCACTAGCAGGTAATAAAAACAAAAATTCACGCATCTAAGGTTACTTTTCCTGAAGAAGGTGGTAGAAAAAAACCAAAGCATTGATGTCCGTAGGGAAATAGTTACAACAGTTGAAAGATTTTTGTATTCTTTCATCTCAGTTGTTTTCTCTTTTTACTATATTCAGGACCTCATAGTTTCAGGTAATAAAAACAATAATTCAGCATCTGAGGTTACTTTTCCTGAAGAAGGAGGTATTTAGCACTAAACCGCAAAGGAACCAAAGCACTGATGTCCCGTAAGGAAATGGTTACAACAGTTGAAAGATTACTGTTAATCTTTTATTTCAGATATGTTTTCTCTTTTTACTATATTCAGGACCTTACTAGTTTCAGGTAATAAAACAATAATTCACGCATCTAAGGTTGTGTTCCTGAAGAAGGAGGTAGGTAGCATAACCTGAAACAAAGCATTGATGTCCGTAGGAAAATAGTTACAACAGTTGAAAGATTATGTTATTCTTTCTGTCTCAGTTGTTTTTCTCTTTTTACTATATTCAGGACCCTAACTAGTTTCAAGTATTAAAAACAATTGCATCTAAGGTTACTTTCTAAAGAAGGAGGTAGGTGGCACTAAACCGCAAGGAGACAAATCATTGATGTCAACAGGAAATAGTTACTACAGTTGAAAGATTACTGTTATTCTTTCATTTCAGATATGTTTTCTCTTTTACTATATTCAGGAACTCACTAGTTTCAGGTAATAAAGCAATAATTCTGCATCTAAGGTTTTTTCTGAAGAAGGAGGTAGGTAGCACTAAATCGCAAAGGAACCAAAGCATTGATGTCAGTAGGGAAATAGTACAACAGTTGAAAGATTACTGTTAATCTTTCATTTTCAGATATGTTTTCTCTTTTACTATATTCAGAACCTCACTAGTTTCAGGTAATAAAAACAATAATTCACGCATCTAAGGTTACTTTTCCATAAGAAGGGGGTAGGTAGCCCTAAACCGCAAAGGAACCAAAGCATTGATGTCCGTGGAAATGAATTTACAACAGTTGAAGAGAATTACTGTTACATTCTTTCATCTCAGTTGTTTTCTCTTTTTACTATATTCAACCTCACTAGTTTCATTTAATAAAAACAATAATTCACGCATCTAAGGTTACACTTTCTGAAGAAGGAGAGGTATTTGCACTAAACCGCAAAGGAACCAATGCATTGATGTCCGTAGGGAAATAGTTACAACAGTTGAAAGATTACTGTTAATCTTTCATTTCAGATGTTTTCTCTTTTTACTATATTCAGCACCTCACTAGTTTCAGGTAATAAAAACAATAATTCACGCATCTAAGGTTACTTTTCCTGAAGAAGGAGGTAGGTAGCACTAAACCGAGAAGGAACCAAAGCCTTGATGTCCGAAATGGATTACAACAGTTGAGATTACTGTTCTTTCATCAGTTGTTTTCTTTTACTATATTCAGGACCTCACTAAGTTTCAGGTAATAAAAACAATAATTCACGCATCTAAGGTTACTTTTCCTGAAGAAGGAGGTATTTAGCACTAAACCGCAAAGGAACCAAAGCATTGATGTCCGTAGGGAAATAGTTACAACAGTTGAAAGATTACTGTTAATCTTTCATTTCAGTTATGTTTTCTCTTTTTACTATATTCAACACCTCCCACTAGTTTCAAATAATAAAAACAATAATTAAATCTAAGTTTACTTTTCCTGAAGATGGAGGTAGGTAGCACTAAACCGCAAGGAAAAAAAAAAAAAAATAAAAGAGAGAGAGAGGAGAGAGAG
>JABUQX010079618.1:0-5000 GCA_015478945.1 Trachelipus rathkii
ACAAAACAAAGAAGGAGATTGTAAAATCTAAGACAATGAAACTGGTGAGTCGATAATGCCAAGCGGCTAATTGTCACAAATTAATCAAGATAAATTTAATTGTAACAAAGTTTCTGATGTATACACCGCTATAGAGAGGTTAATATAATAAGACGTTCTAAACAAGAACGATAGATGAGAAACTCATCTTCTCCTCAGACTAAGCACTTGAGTAGGAAACTGTAAAGTCTGTTGACTAGTTTGTAAGAACTACTGTAGTATCATAGAAAGTTCTTAACTTCTTATTCTATACTATAAGAACACTTTCTTTTTCTATCTTCAGTTCCCAAACTTTACTTCTTACAGTATACTACTTTCATTCTATCATTCTTTGCAATACTTGTGTGAATAATATTATGTTCTTATTCGCTAACAGAGGATTTAACTAAGTATGGTTCTAAAGGCGGAGACCAAAATAATGATTTCCTCAGACATAGCTTTACGATGGGACATAGTAAAAAGAAGTCTTTGAGCTTCACCAACACCGGTGTATCTGTAAATTCTTCTTCACTTAAACTTATCTTTTTCTATGCTTCTATTTTCACTTTCTTCTTACACTATCTTCTATCATCTTTTCTTATCTTCTTAACTCTTCTACTTATAATATACTATTCATATACTATATTATTAAATTAATAACTATTTCAATTTCTTAAATATTTATTCTTAATATAAATATACTTGACGAAATAAATTCTATTTAATTAACTCTTTACTTTAAAAAATAAATTTAAAAAAAAAAACGTTAAAAATAAATTATTAAACATTTACTTGTAAAATCTAAAAAGCAAAAATATAACTTATAAAAAAGAGATAAAAAAAAATAAAAAAAATATCTCTTCATTCTCTAGTTTTTTATTTTTATTTTTATCATTTTTTTCCAAATTTTTTAATATACTATTTCTATAGTATTTAATCTTTAATATTCCTTATATTTCATTATATAACTAATTATTCTATCATTCTTTATCCATTCAGAATTCCATTTATTTACATCACTATCATGATAAAATATAAAAATTATCTAAAATATTATTCAAAATTAATTAAAAATACACAAATATAAAATCTTCTTCAAAAAAAACATTAAAAACTAATATAAAAACTATTTACTAAAAAATAAAACTTACTAATCTGCTTCATATACTACTAACGCATTACATTTCTTACTTCTAAGAAATGCATCTATAATATCTACATTAACTTAGCGTTCATTCTAAAATATCTTCTAATTCATCATCTATAATCTTCTCTTGTAGAAAATACATTTGATAGATTAACACGAAACAGAGCATTATAAACAAATATGCTGGACTCACTGAGAGATGAGGTTCTATTCTTAAAAAAGACGGGATAAACTAATTACGAAATAAAATAACATAGAATAAACACATATAAGAGCAACTAAAGTAAAAAAAAAAAATTGAGGAGGGGAGTGGTAGGCGTGTATTTGGGCTGTATAGTGAGTGTATTGAATAGATATGGAGGTGATTGGATGTTATCCGCTATTGTTCAGTGGAGGAGTTGAGCGTTCGGCATGTGGTGGGGTTTGGGTGGGGATTTATTGCATATATGAGTTAGATTAAGGATTGAGTGTGAGAGTGTGAACTGCTGTTTAGAGGAGAAGGAGGAGAGTCGGGGTCAGTAATGCTGAGTAACGTGCCTGTTGGCATTATCCGTGTTTGAGTATGGAATCTCTACTCGAATGTAGTGATGTGCTGATGAGTCTGATTTTATATCTGGTGATCCGCCCTAGCTTGTCGGGGGTTGAGTGGTGAGTTTGTGTAGCGGACAAGTAGTTTGATTTTATGGAGAGAGAGTATAGGGAGTTGAGTTGGGTTCGACTGAGTCCGAGAGTATGATGACTATGTTGTGTGTTAAACAAAAAAAACAGATTGTTGAAAAAAACAAAAAATTAAAAAAAAAAAAAAAAAAAAAAAAAAAAAAAAACATTCTAGATGTTCTGCGATGCTTAGAAAACCGTAAACTCTTGCTGAGATGAACAAACCATATGTCACCAGTATATTGACAGTTGGACAACATAACATTCCAAACACATTATGATGTTTGGTCCCAAACAGTAACAAGATAAATGAGATACCTTCACACGCAGTGAACAAAAACTCTATGTTACAATTGACAATGAATCACATAACATTCCATCCACAACGATAGAATAAAAGAAATATATAATCTCTTACAGATTTTATGGATTTTGGTTGTGCTGCTTTAGAAAGATATTCTGCGGTAAGTGACAAAAACTCCATATTTACATAGACATATGGTAAACTAATTACTTTTTCAAAAACAAGTAAAAGTTTTGCCTTAAAAGGTAACAAAGTAACAAATTGATTCGCCTCAAACTAACAAAAGTAACAGACTAGCCTGGATGGACCTGTAAAAGTCTTGCGAGTCGGTGTTCTGTAGGTTCTGTAGTTTTCTTCTTCTTTCTCTTCTTTCTCCTTCTTCTTTTCCTTCTTTCTTCTTCTTTTTCTTTCTTTCTTCTTCTTTCTTTCTTCTTCTTCTTTTTCTTCTTCTTTCTTCTTCTTTCTTTCTTCTTCTTCTTTCTTCTTCCTTTTCTTCTTCTTCTTTCTTCTCTTCCTTCTTCTCCATTATTTCTTCACCATCCTTATTATAATTACTATTATTATTTATTATTCATTATTAATTATTATTATTATTATTATTATTATTAATTATTATTATTAATTATTATTATTATTATTATTATTATTATTTGATTATCTAATTATATTATATTATTATAATTATTATTATATTATTATTATTATTATTATTATTATTATTATTATTATTATTATTATTATTATTATTATTATTATTATTATTATTATTATTATTATTATTATTATTGCTGTGAATACATGTGTTTACTTTTGTATGACTTGAGGCAATTTCCATGTGGGGTGTAAATGTACAAAATGTTTATTTTTTTTGTCTTTCAATGGATGCATTCATTAACTGCAAGCGTAATGCCAGTCTTGCAAAATCTGTCGTATATATTCTGAACATTTAAAAACGCTATAATATATTGCAATTAAAATAATTATATTTTTACTTTAAAAAAATATAAGAAAAAATTAAATTAGGATTTACTCATATACAGCATACAAGGAAAACCTCTATAAAAACAACCGTTACCTTGTTAAATGAGATCCTGTATCTTCCCAGCCAACTTTTTGAACTTGACTTTCTATTAGCTTCTTTACGTAATTCTCGGGAATATATGATGACTGTAATGATATTATCAATATAATAATAATTGTATAATATAATTATTATATATAATATATATATATTATATATTATATAATATATATATATACAATAAATATATAATATTATTTTATTTTAAATTTATATTATATATTTATTTTTTTTTTTTTTTTTTTTTTTTTTTTTTATTCTATTATCTTTATTATATATATAGATATATATACTATATAATATATAATATATATATATATATTATATATATATTATTATATATATATTATAATTAATATATATTATATTATAGTATAATATATATTAAATTTAAAAAATATATTATATATATTTATATATTATAAGTACTATAATATAAGTATTATTATATATATACTTATATACTAATATAATATATATATATATATATATTATATATTAATATATATATATAATATATATATAAGTATATATGATATATATATTATAATATATATTTATTTCAGTTGGAGTTAACATTATGAAACGGTCGATCTTTTTTGCAGAAAAGAATTTTCCCCCCCCCCTCCAAACTAATCAATCTTACAAATCTTCATAATGTACGATAAAATTCTCTTATCTTATTTTTTTTTATTTACAAAAATTGGGCAAATAATGAAAATAATTACATAAAATTAATGATAAAATGTTATGTAAAATGAAACAAAAAGTTGGTATGACCATGACGAATAGATATGCTATTTTACAATAGATTAAAAGAACAGGTACTCGTTGTGCTTAAATCGAATAGCGGAGATTGTTTGTTATTAAAAGTTTTAATTGTTTTAAATTGACGTCCTTTGGCATCTCTTAGTTACATTTTGATTTTGACATAGGCAGGCAAGAAAATTACCAATTTCTTTTATGTATAAATAACGTGAGTTCTTCTTATTAAGTTTTATTGTCTAATTAATTAAGTATACTATATTTATTTATATATATATATCTATATATATATATCTAAATAATATAGTATATACTATATATATATATTATCTATATTATATATATAATATATATATTTATATATATATATTATATTATATATTGTAGAGGAGAGAAAATGGTGACTGTTGCGTCGCTTAAATCGAATAGCCGGAGATTGTGTTATCGTGGAAGTTTTAATTTGTTTATAAATTTGATTGCCCTGGCGCATCTCTTAGTTTATCATTTTTGATTTGGACATAGGCATGCAAAGAAAAATAACCATTTTTTATGGTATACAAACGTGAGTTCTTCTAATTAAGTTTTATTGTATAGCTATATATATTTATATACTTATAATATATATATATTATACTATATATATATTATTATATATATATATATAAATATATTATTATATATATATATATATATATATATATATTTAATATATATATATATATATATATATAGTACGTATATAATATAATTTATATTATATATATATATAATATATATAATAGAATATATATTATATATATATATATATATATATGTTATAATATTAATATGATATATCATAGTATATTAATATATAAGTATTATATTTTAAATATATAATCATGTATTAGTTTGCTAGTTTAGAAGTGTACGTTTTACTAACATTATAATATATAACTATAATATAATTATATATAATATACTATAGATATATATAATATATATTATAATAAATATATATATGAAGCAGATGAGATGGAGAGAGAGAT
>JABUQX010079619.1:0-5000 GCA_015478945.1 Trachelipus rathkii
ATATATATATATATAATAATTAATATAATAATTAATATATATATATATATAAATATATTATTAATATATATAATAATAATAAAATATATATATAATATATAACATTAGATATATAATAATATATATAAATATATATATATATATATAAATATATATAATATTATATATATTATAATAATATATAAGCATACAAGTAACACAGTTTAAAAAAAAAATATAACATAAATTAGGGTTGAGAAGTAAAACTCCGATTAAATTGTTATTTACTTGAGGGTAACAGATCCATTATAGACTATTTTATGAACACTCATATATGAAAAGAGTAGCCAAAAGATATAAATGAAAATTAATTTTAATATTTTAATAACGTATTTTTAGGAGATTTAGGGGGATTATGAAAGAATATAGGAAAATTAAGAAGAATTATAGGAGAATTTGAAAAAATATAAAATTTTTTAAATTGTTCCCACGCCTCCTGGGGCGTGCCCCACCGGTTGGGAACCACTGGTTTAGAGGATATCCTGAAAGAAAAGCTTAAAAAGAAAGATTAATGAAAAACAAAATTAAAGCTAGTGAAAATCGAAACAGAAAGAAGACACGAGGATATTAGAATGCTTTAAAACTAGTCAAAGGGAAGCGATTCTCATATGTATATTTATTAAGCTTAATAGTATAGTATAGTATGTAGTAGATATAGTAAGTATAGTATCGAAATGAAAATGGAAAACGCTTTTCCTCTTCCTCTTGAGGAAGGAAGCTTTGAAGCTGAAGAATCATCATCAAGTAGATCAATCACATATGCAAGTGCTTCAAGAAGTCAGTCTGGAAGTACCGCTTCAAATTTGAAAAGGTCAAGTTCGAAAAACAAAATGAAAGGAATTATAAAGATGGAAAGTGCTCAGTACCTCGGTAGTCGGTACCTACAAAATGTTCGTATTAGTTCTTTTAAATAGTTTTAAATAAAAAAAATATAGTTTTAAAATTAAATATAATAATAATAATAAAATAATAATAATAATAATAATAATAATAATTAATAAAATAATAATAATGAGAACAACTAGTATAAATAATAATAATTATAATAATAATAATAAACCATGTAGGAGAACTTTTAATGATAATGATAATAGTAATGGTAATTGTAATTGGTAATATAATAATAATAAATAATAATATAATAATAATAATAATAAAAATAATAATAATAATAATAATAATAATAATAATAATAATAATAATAATAATAATAATAATAATAATAATAATAATAATAATAATAATAATAATAATAATAAAAATTATTATCAATAGTAATAATAAAAATAAAATATATTTCTGTCCAGAGAATTATATATAAACTGTCGTTGTTGGATCATATGAAGAAGGATCTCTTCGAGTGGGTGTTAGGGGCTGGGAACACCATTTGCCATTTTTTCTCTTCTCTTGTATGGCTGAAGATTTTTGAAGAATTTTCTACAGAATAATCTTTGAATAATATATTATACAAAATATAATACTATATATATATATATATATATATATATATATATATATATATATATATATATATATATAATATATATATAGATATATAATATATATATATATACTTTCATTTCTACCTCCTAGTCAATTGCGGTATTGATTTACTGCTTAAACATACTTGAGGCACATTTTGTGAAAATAACTTCATTGTTTATAAGCATTTGGAATATCAAGCTGATAATTATACTGTAAAATTATACATGCCTGAAGAACATTCTATTTCGCAATATATATTCTACAACTGTTCACTCACCAATGGTTAAATCACAATTGATCTTTTCCACCACACCTATCCGTCATAAGTATAATGAATAACATCGCTTGGAAGAGCTGATAGGCGCATTACTGCCAATCTCGGTATAAGTGATTGCAAATAAACATTATAAGAGGTAGATGTACAAATTACATGATATTCATTTCATAATGTGTATCACGGTATAAAGATGGGTTTCATCGGTTGATGATGATAGGTGAGTATTATTTTATCTCCTTCTCACTTTATATATATATAATATTATATAATAATATAATATATAATATAGTAATATATATATATATATATATATATAAGATATATATACATATATATATAATATATAATATATATATATATATATAGATATATAATAGTATAATATATAATATAATATATAATAATAAATATATATATATATATATATATATAATATATAATTATATATAATAGATATATATATATATATATAATATATATATATATAATATATATATATATATATATATATATATATATATATTTAATTATGTTCAACGTTTGATAAGTATGGATGTGCGTAAATTTATGTTCCGTAGTCTTGTGAGAGGATGAGGTAAATCCTATTTGCTATTAAATATTTTAAAAGATTTTGAGCTTTTCGAACAAGAACCTGTAAAAATCGTATGGTGTTACGATGTTTACCAAGAAAATATTAATTGAATAGAAAGATGTAATCAACTTCATAAAGATGTAATTCAATTTCATGAAGGTGTATATGAATCAAGGTCAATGGAAAATATACATGGTCATAAAATTATTGTGTTAGAAGATAGGTAAAAAAATCTAAATGAAGTATATTTCCTAATGTTTCTCACTCTTTCCTCTTAATGATATTTTATATAAACATAAAACCTTATTCTTAAATAAATAAGTATATGAGAGATGTCTTTAAACACCCAATATCTGATCGTTTTCGTCTAAAGAAGAGATATGAGTCATTTCAATGTGCTAGCTGCTCAAATGTTTCCTATGCAAAGAAAAGAGTTCATGAAAATATATAAAAAAGTCACATCTATACCCCCACGCGTATACGTGTGCCAACTCAGTCAATAAAACAGCTATGGATTCTACTCGCGTACAACTATTTTACCTAACGCAATATAAATACACTGTATAACATGACCTGAATAATGAGTACTTTAGCTGTAAAGTATTTACCTCTTAGGAAAAAAAAATAAAAATCTGAAACTTGCTGATAAACGTAAACCAATCTGTGAAGACGAGAAATTTATCCAATTATGATGCGAAAATCTTCTAATCTTAAAAAGGAAATTCCTTAAACAGACCTCAGAAGGTCTTGAAGCACGCCTCACTAGAAACATTATAAAAAACTCTCCCATAACATAAAAAAATCTGGAAAATAAAAAAAGAGAAGCTAGTTAAATGCGCTGATACTTCCTACCTTTACTCTTTTCAGTCATTACTCCTTTGATAATTAAATGGATATCCTAATAATGAAGAAGATAGCTGTTTTATCATATAACGAACACGAGAAAATGAAACATAATAAGACATTACCCGAACAAAATCTCCAACAACTTAAACAGCCATCTCTACAGCTGCAGCCTCAATGGTTACAGCATCAACAATCCACGGCAACAGATATAATCTTCACTTTATCAATTACATCAGCAGATTTAATTTTTCTAATTAATTAATCTGATAACGAAGACAGCATGTTAATCACCTTAAGATTCACAATCGGAGTAAACTTACAAGATAAAATATGCTTATATTCCAGAGAACTGAATGGTTCCGTAATTACGTACTGGACAATGCGGTATCACAAGGACGGGAAATCACTTAAGCTCTAAATGAATTAATACGTTATATTCCTACTATGAAAGAGTATATTGGTCAATGCACGGCTCAAAGTGAAACTGCTAAATCGATACATATTTTATGTAAGCCTCCGAAGATATTACAAGCTTCAGGTATGGCTTATATTTATTTACACATAAATAGGTGAACATCTATATGTAGGGAACACTAAAGCCCCTTTATTATGAATGGTGCATTTTTCCAAAGATAGTTGAGTTATCACTCTCCCTAATGTGCACTACTTTAATCTGAAAAGATAACAATTTAGATCTGTACCATTGAATGTAAAGGATGTCGAAGGGAATGCTTATCCATTCACTTTTTTGACATTGTTGTATAAAGTTCATATTAGAAAGAAGCATCTGCAGTAACAAACATAATGGACTATTTCTTACGAAAAGTTGAAAGATTTTCATATATAATGTTAGAAGACATTCACGAAATATATCAAAATTTAAGGTCGTATATAAGTATGAGTCAGCTCAAACTCTAATTTCTTCGCTGAAACAGGTCGGCAGCTTATTTTTTACCTAGCTAAGGCCAAACCTAAGTTATAGGGCTCACCACCCAATTGCAAGGGATGTAGCCGCATGAAACCAAGGAACAGGAAAGCTAGCATTACCAACTATATGTGCTCCAAGTTTGACAGGAATCCGAAAATTATTTCCCCCTCAAGCATGAAGGGACTATATATATATATATATATATATATATATATATATATATATATATATATATATATATATATATATATATATATATATATATATATATATATATATATAAATAATAATAATAATAATAATAATAATAATAATAATAATAATAATAATAATAATAATAATAATAATAATAATAATAATAATAATAATAATAATAATAATAATAATAATAATAATAATAATAATAATAATAATGTATAAAATTATGTACTACCACGACTACAATTATTATATATATTGTAAAGGAAGAGGAATGAAAACAGGGAGAGAGAAAAAAGATAAATTCAAAAGACAAAATCGGAGAAAAAAAAAAGATAGCAATTTGGCAGACCTGATAAGCGTCTCTAAGAAAGCCTTGAATTAAAATTACGGTCATAAGGACGGGCAACTTTAGCTCAGGGGGTTTAAAGCGCCAATAAATCATTTCGATAGAAGATGACTCGAATTCACTTCATGAAATTAGTTATTTTTGCCAAATAATTAAAAAAAATAAATAAAAATAAAAATATATTCAAACCCAGACTATAGTGAAAAAATATATATTAAAATATTTAAACATCAACTGAAGTAAATTAAAATAATATATATATATATTATAACCTTATATATATATA
>JABUQX010079619.1:20000-22500 GCA_015478945.1 Trachelipus rathkii
TTCTCCCTCAAAGTCAATTGCTTAGATTTAAAATCATGAAATTCTGGGAAATAATTTCGTTGCTGTCCGAAGAAGCTTCAAATTGGTCGTAGGCGAAATAAACCTTGCATAAAACATTTAGACTTCACCAATGGATTTAGGGAGAAATTGCATATACTACTACTACTACTACTTCTACTGCTACTACTACTACTACTTCTACCATACCAACCATTACTGCTACTACTGATACTACTTCTGGTGCTACTACTACAATTACTACTAGTACTACAATTACTGCTATTCTAACCAACACTACTACTACTGATACTACTTCTGGTACTACTACTACTACTACTACGAGCCACTACTACAACTACTACTACTACTACCGCTGCTGCTGATACTACTACCACTTCTTCTACAATAATGATAATAATGACGATAACACATAGCAGTTATAAGTTGTACTATTACAATTAATACAAATACTACAACAATTACCATTATTATCAGTGCCAATCTACTATAATAATAATGCTGATAATACATTGCAGTTACTGATGTTACTGTTGCAACTACTACTACTACTATTACTTCTACTATAATAACTACTAATACTCTTACTACTATTATAATTACCTGCATAAAACAAAACTTAACGTATTTTTTATAGAAAGTATTAAATAATTACGATTATACTTTCCTGCCATTACTATTGCTATTTAAATTACTAGTTCTACTATATAATACCACTACTGGGATTTTATTTTATTATTTATATTATTATTATTATTATTATTATTATTATTATTATTATTATTATTATTATTATTATTATTTTTTATTATTATTATTATTATTATTATTATTATTATTATTATTAATTAATTATTATTAATATTATTATTATTATTATTATTATTATTATTATTATTATTATTATTATTATTATTATTATTATTATTATTATTATTATTATTATTTTATTATTATTAATAATAATAATAATAATAATAATAATAATAATAATAATAATAATAATAATAATAATAATAATAATAACAATAATAATAATTTAAAAACTAAAATAAAACTATATAATATATTTATTGCAAGATCGAAACTGCTTAAATTGAAGACTAAAATAGTTCAATTCTTCCTTATCAGATTCTGAATTTAGACGAAAACTTTTAATTTAAATTGGATTTACTTCTTCTTGTCTGTCTGTCTGTCAAGAAGCTTGTTTGTTTCTTCGTTTGTTTGTTGGCATTGTTTACTTATTTATTTGGATGTATGTGTGTGCTTGTAATTTGTTTAATATTTATCTGTAAATTATAGAGTAGATATAGTTTATATATATATATTATATTATATATATATTATATATATAAAATATATATATAAGATAAAATTATAAAAATATATTATTATATATATATATTAGGACGCGATCGATGTTCAATATTCCGTATTCGAGAATATTCGCGTATTTTTTATTAATTCATATTCCGAAAATTTTAACAGAGATATAAAACGAATATTTTATATTATCGCAAAAATCATTTGCCACACTTTAGTACTAGAGTTGCCACCTAGGATATTTATTATTGTCAGTTAAATCCCTGTTTAGACTCAGTTTATTTATATTATAGTTTTAGTATAGTGAAGGTTATCGGTGAAATTCTGTTGCGCACTATTCAAACTAGAATAATTATAATGATTGCAAATACATCTAGTTTGGTCTGGGATTATTTCGATGTCATCCGATGAAAAGGCTAAATGCAAGACTTTGTAGCATGAATTATTTCCGAAAAGGGGGAGTTATATCAAGTCTCAGGAACGCATTTAAAATTAACAATATTGAAGAGTTCAAACGAATGTTTGAAAAGAAGGATTAAAAAAGGAAAATCGAAAGCCGGAAGGCTCACCAAACGGCCTCTAATAAAAGAAAAGGCGAAGCACTCTCGATAATATTGCTTCGAGCAAAGAAAAAATATGATATGCCAACGATGGGTATATCTATAAAGAGTATAGATATGCCAAAGATAGCCGAGATCGATTGGGAATTTAGAAGCGAACTTTTCCAATTTTTCAACACGAAAGAATGGTTGGGTGCAAATTAACATAGTTACTTAAGGATATCTAAATATTTTATGTTGAAAGATAGAAAAAAGAGAGAAAGTTTTTTAATAATATTCGATCTTGCCTTAGAGAATATAAAAAAAATAATTCGTATTCGGTCTTCACGAATGGTTTAAAATGTTTATTATTCATCTCTACCCCTAATATTTTATATATATAATATATATATATATAAATATTTATATATAATTAATATATATATGATATATATATATATATATTATTATATAATTTATATATTATATATATAATATATAATATTATATAATTAAGGTGGTCTGAGGCATAGGGTGCGGCATGGTGCAGGTGCTGTGCAAGTGTAGCACACAATTCCAGTCTATATGGTGCAGTGCGATTTTAAAAAATACGGATGTGC
>JABUQX010079620.1:0-24393 GCA_015478945.1 Trachelipus rathkii
GCTCTACTATTACCAAAAAGCCAATTTGAGTTTTAACAACTTTGAAAGCTGTAACTTTTTTTTCCTAAAGACGACAGTCATTTTCATTTTTTTTTAATCATTATTATTTTTTTAGACTCTATCCTATGATTTTTATAAAAATTGGTGATGCTGGGGTTCTGCTCTACTATTGCCGTTTATAGTTTTAACACAATAGTTACGTAAATACTAGTCACCTCAACTACATGATTACCAAAAACACTTCAAATTTGTTTAAACCATTTTTGTACATTAAATGCTTATAGTTTCAATAGTATTTATAATAATCAGACTGAACGGAACTCCACAATTACTCACTTTTCTTAAGTAAAGGGCCCTAACTTATGCACAACACTCTAAAACTGGTCTAACATAGCTATTATAGAGCTTATTTAAAACTTTATTGCTCTTGTAAATGACATTAGTAAACGACAAACAAGTAAAAAAATAAAATCATGAGTTTTTTATAAAAATATCAAGTAAAACGAATGGTTGATTTAAATCATTTGATTTTTCAGTGCCAACCTTGATAACACACGTTATTCAATTGCTGAATAAACACGTTTTGTGTTATTTATTATTTATTTATTTATATATTTATGTGTGTATCTATATATATATATATATATATATATATATATATATATATATATATATATATATATATATATACCTTATATATAATTATTTAAAACAACCCTTCCAACTATACCAACTTATATATATATATATAGCTATAACATAACATCATCTGTATACTACTCATACACATACACACACAAATATATATATATATATATATATACCCTACCAAAAAATTAATAATTTAAAACAGCCCAGTTCATTTAAAATTTGTTAATCAAAAGGTATTTCCGAATTTATGTTAAAGCCTTTTGATGTTTAATATCCTAATTTAAAAGGTTTTTACTTATTCATAAACATTTACCTTGGTAAATTTGCGCTTGATTATAATGTATATTGGGTCAGCCTCCCGACAGCAACATGCATGTAACAAAAACACTATAACCGCTACAGGAACCCCCTAAAAAGGAAATAAAAAGAAAAATTAACATTTTCACCATAATAAAAAAAATCAATATTTGGTAACTCTTGCTCTCGCACAACTGCCGAAATGGAAGGTTAATGAGAACGTACGCTGCCAGCCCTAAGATTATACTAATATTTAAAGGTGTTATTAATAAATATTAGAATAAAATATATTTTTAAGTTTATCGATTAAATTGCTTGCTGAAATCAAAAATGTTATTGGACCTTTTTTACTTCATCACGACATTTATTATTTTCTGACAAATGAATGCTTTCGAACAAAAAATTTAGCTTTAACTTAAGTTAAAAAATAAGAACTATTCATACGAAATAAATATATTTAATTTATTGTGAAGTTCAAAAAAGTTACAAATTAAAGAAAAACAATTCTTTTGAACATTTATTGAGAGAAAAAAATACCTTAATAATAAATAAATGGTCAGCCTCTAGAAGAGCCACATCCATCAGCTACTGGCCGGGAAAAAGAATACATTGCTGGAAATGCTAGTACAATTTAGTATTGCGTAAAAAAAAAACACAATAGCTACATAAAATTTTAGTTAAGAAAATGTAAAAAAAAAAAAAAAAAAAAAAATTATTGTTAATAATTATAGTAATATGAGTAGAAAGCCTATTTAAGAGACTTTTATACGTTACTCATTAAAATAAATAGACTTTCAAACAAAATTTGTTTTTGTTTTTAACTAAAGGACTACCCCAAGGGTATACCGCACCGTGGCGGAGTCAGGGTCTCTCGGCCTTCCGGTGAACCCACGGGGTTGGACTATTTCCCTCCCTCCGGGTCTCCGGAACCCCCCCGCTCTTTGGTATTTAGTGTCGCGGGGTTCCTCCACCCCTCCTCTGCGGTATGGAAAACGTCCCCCTGTGTTCCCCATCGGCTCGAAACCCCTACATTGCGTCTAATACCTTTACAAATAATATATATATAATATACTATGTCCCCGCCGGCTCGAGCTCCCAAAAAAGCCAATTTTTATGTTTATTTTTTTTTTTTTTTTTTTAATTTTACAAAGGATTCCAAATGTATTCCTTTTCCCTAGCTATTGTAGTTTTGAGATTTTTTTTTTTTTTTTTTTTTAGTTTCCTCGGTAAAATTACTTTAATATATTATAAAATTGAGCTTCACACTAAAAAGTTAAAATAACTTGTCGAATCCATAATCTTTTATAAATAAAATCATCGTGATAAAAATACAAAGGGCCATGTTATTTATTTTCCTTTAGCCTGTTATAGTTTTTAGTTTAGCCATGATGCTTTCGGGAAGACTGGGCCACCTGCTAACGCTATGCTGCTGCTAGCCTTAGCCCAACCTGCTGCTATATGTAACAACATATATATATATATATATATATGCTGCTATATATATATATACTATACTGCTGCTACTGCTGCTGCTGCTATATATATATATATGTAGGTCCTATTCTGTTTTACTCTCCGTCGAAGTTTGGATTTTTTTTTAATATATTGTTACTATATGATACTAACAATTTCAGTGGTAACGAGCATGATTGAAAATTCGAAATATTTTAAATATTTTTTTAAAATCACATTTACGTTAAATATTTTTCAAAAATGAAAACATCTCGAAAAGTACGACACTCACAGAAAAACCAATTACATGTATTTGGAATCAGCGTATGGTTTATTAAAATGTAAATATATATATATATATATATATATATATATATATATATATATATATATATATATATATATATATATATATATATATACTATACTATATATATATACCCTATGCTATATATATATATATATATATATATATATATTAGAGTCACAGCCGACGGGGACAGAGGGACGATTTCCATACCCGGTAGGGGAGGGGCGGAGAAACCCCAGCGACACCCAAATATAAACGAAGAGGTTCCGGAGACCCTCCCAGGGAGAAATAGTCCTAACCTGTCGTTCCCAGGCCGAACCGGCTCCTTTGCACCATCTTGCGGTTTACCCTTAGGTATTCCTTTAGTTTTGAAAAAACAAAAAAATAAAAAGCAAAATATTGCAAAAAATTGCTTTTAAAATATCTTATTCGAACTTTCATGCAAAGCATGTCCGTTACCACTTGAATTCATTGTTAGTATCATATACAAGCAATATATTAAAAAATAAATAAATAAAATAAAACTGACGGAGTCTTAAAAGATAAAACGGAAAAAGGTCCTATATATTTTTTGAATCAGGTCCGTTACCATTTAAATTGATTGTTAGGATCATATCCTGAAATATGTTAAAAAAAACAAAAAAAAATCAAAACTGATGGAGTCGTAAAAAACTGAACAGGTTCTATATATATATATATATATATATATATAACATACTTTTATAACATATATATATATATGCTGCTGCATATATATATATATATATATATATATGCACTATATATATATATAACAACAGCAACGCTGCTGCGCCTTGCTATTGCTGTATAACAACATAGCACTTACGCTGCTCTTATATAACATAACCTTCCTTATGCTGCTGCTATTATATATATATATATATATATATATATATATATATATATATATATATATATATATATTATTTTTATTTTTGCATAAAAATAATAAAAATATTTGATATAAATTCATAATAATAAAAACAAATTTTAAGGTGTGAAGCTATTAAAGCAAAAGGAATGAGTGCTTTTCTTTAACATTCCGTCGTATTTTGTTCATCTGTGGAGGTCTCGACGGGTGGGGTTTGGGGGTGCGGGGGAGTCCTCTGACCAAAGAATAACTTCTAAGAATAAAAACCCAAAGTGGGACAATAATGGAAGCCTTTTCTTTTCAATATTATTTCGATTTCTTTTCTCTCTTTTTCATCTTCTTTTGTAGTCTTCATAACCCAAGCAATTCTTAATTATTCGTTCGTTTTCATATTATTTCGTTCGCTCGTCGAATTCCTATTAAATATAAACGATAGTCAATGATAACGTGGACGTACGCTTAATAATGGGAAATTTCTAAGATAAATGAAATGGATATTGGGAAGGTGAGGCAACCCGCAGAGAGCGAACTACCCATTAGAGTCCTTAACACAGCGTGAAGCGTCTTCGGTTCTTAATTCTTCTGTATTCTGACAGCAGAAG
Source organism: Trachelipus rathkii (assembly GCA_015478945.1). NCBI lineage: Eukaryota > Metazoa > Arthropoda > Malacostraca > Isopoda > Trachelipodidae > Trachelipus > Trachelipus rathkii. The sequence goes on from JABUQX010079620.1 coordinate 4,205, forward strand.
CTACTGTACAAAGATTTAATAATAAATAACAGGAAAATTTCTTAGAATCTTCCTTAAGAGCTTCTAACGTTATGCATATTACTCGTCTATCTATCTATATATCTATCTATCTATCTATCTATCTGTCTATCTATCTATCTATCTATCTATCTGACTTTCGTTTTTTCGTTGTTGGTGGATTGTAATTGCTTTTATTTGCCTTGTTTTAATCTCTCTCTCTCTCTCTCTCTCTCTCTCTCTCTCTCTCTCTCTCTCTCTCTCTCTCTCTCTCTCTCTCTCTCTCTCTCTCTCTCTCTCTCCGTTGCGGAGTCAAACAACAAAAAATTACCCTTAATGTAATTTGTACTTAATATGATGAGCCGTAAAATTGGCTTGAGTGTGTGCGTGTGAGTGAGTGTGTGTGTGTGTGTGCATGAGGGTGAGTGTGCGTGTGTCTGCATATGATGGTATATTGTACATACAGGAGTACGGCAAAGATAAGCGTCATCGTAATAACTTTGATTTTATCATTATTGAACCCATTTTTTCTGCATACAAGCAATTATATATATATAATATACACCAATAACCAACATATATACTGCTCTCAATGTATATATATGCTATATATATATACCAATATTTGTATATATATTGTTATAAGTATATGCAATGTATTAGAATGTGAAGTATTATCATCAAGAATATAATAATATATATAGCAGCTAATAACAATAAGCACCCTATTGTTTTCGTAGCCCACAGTAGCCATAACATGTACGTAACTCCTGATATATCTTAAACGAAATAACATTCTAAATTGTATATGTTTACCAACAGTAATATGTATGTACTGTAATATATATAATATATCTAATAACATATATAATATATATATAATTATATCCTCTCACTGCGATTCTCCTTAACAACTTAACAACCAGAATATCCAAATATCATAATATAATGAAATTTATTAACCTCGGTTTTGAAGATAGAAGTTCACTGTTTTTCACCATAAACCATAATTTTTAAAAACTACTGTTTTCTTTAAACTCCAGAAGCTCATAATATTTATAATTTATTCAGAAATTAGGCAAAATCTTTGCTATAAATATCAATTTTTGCTTTGTAAAAATGATAAAAAAGCTTTTATTAAACTTTCAGGACTTTTCATTGCGAATTTTTTTTTTTTCCTGTAACACATATTTCAGAGTTTTCAGCAGGTTTCATTGGAGTCTGCACGAGGAGACGTTAGAGTTAAAAGGGATCTAATAACATATATATATATATATATTTATATATTTTTTATATATATATATATATATATATATATATATATATATATATATATATATATATATATATATTCTTTATATATATATATATATATATATATATATATATATTATACATAATATATAATAACTTAATAACAATATATATATATATAACAACTAACTCCCTGTATATATATATATCTATACTATGATATATATGAAAGGAGAGAGAGAGGAAAGGAGAGAGAGAGAGAGAGAGAGAGAGAGAGAGAGAGAGAGAGAGAGAGAGAGAGAGAGAGAGAGAGTTTGTATTATTAATGTATTATATTTTGGTAAAAAAAAATATATTTCGGTACATCTTAAAGAACGTATTTTGAAATTGATACTTTAAATGTACCAGACCTCGCCCTAACTCACGACTTTTAGGTATCTACTATACATTTAAAGCTGGTTCTTGGCCTTATTTTAATTACGAATTTATCCAAACATATGCCCAAATCAGTAACAGGGTAGCAAATGCCCTAATTTGAGAGAGTGTCCGGGTCACTCGAACATGTACCTATGGAAAAACAATAGTACAAATTATATGACAAAGCTCTCTGTCCTGAATACAAATTAGTAATACATGAGAATACATATACGTAATACATATAGATAAAAATTACACACTAATATATAAATTATAATAATAATAATAATAATAATAAATATAATAAATAAATAATAAATAATAATATAAATAATAATGTAAATATAATAATAATAGACGTGCAATTAAATAATAATAATAATAACGTAAATAATAAAAATAATCAACTCAATAATAATGAGTGCACATGCAATAATAAAGATTCAATAATAAATTGTCAAGTTTTAAATACCCTAATAACTTTAAGGTGTCTGAGCTAACTCTCCAGTTATTTCTACCTATGAACATGTTGAGTGTTCTCATCAACACAAAATACACTGTGGCAGAGAATCGAATGTCGTGATATACATCAATTCACTGCACTGCCACGACGCAAAAGGATAATTGAGGAAATTAAACACTTCTGGAAAATTGGGGTAAAATGTGGCAGAGACAAAGCACTAATAGATCAAGTAGAGATATGAGCAATATCCTGAGAGTGTGGTAGAGATCACAAGGAGATATTGTGACGAGCATAAAAAACTAGTAAGAATAGAAATATATGTGAAATATATATCCTAATAAGAGACTTTATCCAGAGACGTCTATATGAGAGTAAATTTCAGCCTGAGAACAAAACGCTCTATATCACTCACTCCATTGTACGCATGAAGAGTCTGTACAAAGTCGAAAAACTATAAAACACACTTGCCTCATGCGCCATTCCACAGGAGTACGATCAGCAAAAATCAGTGCCATGAACCATTTGTATTTTTAGTTCAAAATTGCCAAAGGAATTAGAGACATCTTATATAATTTCTCGGAAAAAAGGAGCACGTTATCGCGCATAGGGACTAGTTGTCGAATAAGAACTCACGCGGCATTAGATCTTATTCGAGGAAATAAACGAGAGCCCGCGCATAGGACTACTGTGACCAACAAATATAATTCAGTTCAGTCAATATAGAATCTATATAGTAAAAATATAAACCAATGACGATCAATAAGACTATAATAATATGGTAAAAATAACACTTGAGTCACGTGAATCATGTAAGTGACATGTTTATATTCGATAAAAATAACCCAGCAGTCAATAATAAGTACATAATATGTTACTAAAAATAAATAACTCTCTAATATAATAATAAATAAATAATAATATAATATATAATGAAAGCATAGTATAAATTATAATAATATTCATGGTGAAGATCATAACTAAAATAACAAAATGCTAACAAACAATTATACGACTTATTTCTTGTGAAAAGATCTTAAGGACTCGCAAGTGACCGAGCATACTAGCACTCAAGAGGTGCTATAAACTCATTATACTACTCTTAAATAGAAAGAGCGACGCATTCACTTAAGACTTAAAGTACTAGCCTGAATATGTTCGATAAACAAACTAACGGAGAAATACAAATTAAATTAATAACTTTTCTCATATATATACTAGGCCGTCATTAAAACTATGTTCTAGAAAAACAAATTCACCGTATATATATATAATATATTAATTTAGACTAGGCATATAGGCTATGTCAAAAAACAAACACTGCGCATGTTATGAACTAGGGCTAGAAAAATAAATATACACTTTAGCACAAGACTATGTCGGAAAAACAAAAACTTGATGCGCCAATTAAGACTTTGTTCGATAACAAACATATTACTTTATATATAAGTGAGTGAGCGCACAATTATATATTATAATATATAGTTATTATATTTTTTAATATTTATTATATATATATATATTATATATATATATTAATATATAATATATATATCTATATATCTATATAATAATTATATATATATATATATATTATATATATAATTATATATATTAATATATTATATATTATATATAGTATATATATATATATATACTATATATATATATTAAGTACCGGTAATAATATTCAATAAATGGTTAATTTTTAAGTAATAATAATAAATAATAATAATAATAATAATAATAATAATATAAATAATATAATATAATAATAATAATAATAATGGATCAATGAAAAGATCTTTAGAGAAATCTTTGGCAAACTCTATTTTTGAAAACTGCAGACTCAATAATAAGTGAGTGGAAGAAATACTCACTATATATAAGACGGCATTAGACTTAATTAAAATAGTTAAAAAATAAGAACATCTATAGAATGCCGGCGTGTGGTTGTGAGACATGGACTTAAATAATAGGTATCGATAAAATTAAAAACTACATTATCAGTACATATAATAAGTACTAATAATAATATTAAGCAAAAAAAAAATCAACTAATAATAATAATGGAGGGAGTGCGACATTAAATTGACAATGATTCCTGATAAAATATAAACCCTATAGATCGAGCATTTATAAGATAATAAATGCGAATAAATCCCTAGAGTCGGCAATAAATAAAATAAAAAAGTGATTACATTACATAGAATAATAACAAATAAAATATTAAACCAGCGCAATTTAATAATAGAGTCAACTAATCTGAGCAGAAAAAATTATAAACAAATATAATCAGGTCAGAGTCATATAATAAATACATGACGTAAATAATAATATAAGATCCCATCGAGAGTGCAAGACTATTGCGAAAAATTAAATAATCCCTCAAAGCTGCATATTAATTAGAATAAATAAACTATAATATAATAAATAAATATTGTTGAAAAAAATGAAAATAACCTAGGCGATAGACTGAATATAATAAAATAGTCGAAAATATATACAATAATTTTCTACTTATGTCGCAGAAAATTCTTTAACTTCATTAATAAGAAACCCTTGCGCATAGAATTTCTTGTTAGTATCAGGAATAGAAACCGCATCCGTCGAGTAAGACTATTAATACATAGACTAAGCCTAATATTAATATTAAATCTCACGATTTATTTTATTTTACTTACAATAACCCTATATGTTCAAAGACAAAGAAAAAAACATAAAATAACAGACTAAATGCAAGATTATATAGCATGCAATAATGTAGAGAATATAAAATTCAATGAATTAATTAATAAAATAATATATAAAATTAATTCGAAGGACTAAATCATACATAAAATAAACGACAATACAAATCGCGAATAAGCATAATAATTAGCTTAAACCTTTATTAAGTTCGTGAGTAGAATATTAAATATTTATGAGATTATAATATGAAAATATAATTAGTATGTTATAATTAATTAATATAACTCATATAAATTATATATGTATATAGTATAATTAATTATAATATGTTAATATTATTATTTTATTAATAAAAATTACTCACATTATATTTTGTGATGCTGTGAAAGATATTAAATTATCATATATGATTAATCAATTATTATCATATAGTAAAAATATTCAAACCATCTGTTACTATAAATTAATTCGGTCATCTCTATATTTATATATATAAATGTTATGTATTATTCCACTCTATATATCAAAATTGTACTATATAGAAATTATTATCAAAGCAAATAAAAATTCAGGAAACTTCTTACCTCTGCACGATATTGATAGGAAATCAGCGCTCATGTGATATAGACTTTGATATATGATCTCAAACCTGAATGACTCAAAAAATAAATACAAGATTCGAACTTGATAATAAGAGTTAATAAATAAATAATATGTGAAACTCAAATTTTCACTAAATAAAATAGAGATATATAATGAATTAATTGTGTACACAAACTCTCTGAATTAAACTGAACGGGCACGAAAAAGTGCCCATACGTTTAAACTGTCTTGTATGCATTGTCGTTTATTATATACTATAAGTATGTATTAATATATTCTTCGAATTGTTTAATAAAGCATAATATATCTATTAATTATTATTAATTATTATTAAATTCGAGTTATTAATTTAATATATTATCTAATTGAGTTGAGGCATTTAATCAATATATTTATTAATTGAGTATATCATTAAACCTTGATGAAGATGGAGTAAACTTATATTGAATGAACGATGTCATAAATAGGCACAAAAAAGGAAACACAAAGTCTACCGTTATCTGATTTAAAAAGAATGGAGTATAATTTCACAAATAACTACGGACAACGGAAACTGTTCTATAACTCAAAGATGTGATTATTTCGAAATAATAATAAAGTAATGAATATAATGATAATAATAAATAGGTTTCATGTGAATATAATCCAAACTAATAATAAAATAATAACTAAGTGAGTATAATATTTTACAAAACAATACCGTGGCTACATAGATAAATAATGATAGTTATAATAACTTAATAAGATTACACCTTGATTAATTCTCAATTACAAGTATCTTTATTTACCCTACTCTGTGTAACCATTAGTAGTAGCCAGCCATAATGAGAGTATTTAGGAACAGTTGTTCAGTGGAACATAGTTTGTCAATAAAACGTGCACGAGAGCGAGTATTAGCATGATAAAGTAGGCCATTCTGTATTCTCAAGATCCGTGTATCTATTATTCTTACAGTTACACGGAGTGTGTGGTGTGTGTTTATATACGCGTCTTATCAAGGATTATACGATTTAAGCTGCTATACTCTCTCAAATATTACTGTAACAACACATAACAGAGTGTCACAGGAAGGGGGTTCTTATAATGGAACATAGTTTGAGTTCGAGATGTGTTCTTGTACCGTATATCTCGCGTGACACATTATTACACTCTAGTGTAGCTCTAGACGAGCGTTACAGTAATTACAGGACGAGCTGCAGAAGCGCTTGAGTGCATTTAGGACTCATCGCTACACGAGTGGTGTGCGAGAACCGTGTAATATATATCTCTTCGTGTTAAATGGTATCCATACAGTATTCTCGCGCCACCATCTCACTTCTTGAGAACACTCACTCTCATAATAAACAAGGTAGAATTACGTATATATAGTGTTTATGTACCTGTTTGACTTCACGATACCTCTAATAATCACAATTTAGTTATACCTATACATTCTTTTAGAATTAATTTACTATTCTGTGCCAAATGTTGGTAGTCTCTTAATTGTAATTGATATTTCGTTCAATTTTACTATTCTTGTAGATCGCTATCATTCATAAGAGTCTTAATAATTGAGTGGACCACGGATCTTCTATACTTCACATACAGCGCCACTCATTAAATTTTTGCATAGAGAGTAATTGTGTTATTTCCAGAGAGTGACAGTTCTCCACCGTCCATATATTTGTTACATAAATGAAACTTTCCACTTAAAAGTATTTATATTTTTATCTTTCTCTGACGTTTTAATTTAACCTATCACAATAACTATTTTTTGCTTCTCAGCATACATATCGTTTTCATATCTATTACTTAAATCCCTTAGAGCTATGAAATGTTTATATTTTTATTTTAAATAAATTTATTAAATATTAACAACATTTTCTATCTTCAAAATATTAAATAATTCGAGACTTACACTTTTTCAGTTTATCTTTCATAAAATACATCGAGTAACAATTTACTTCATCTACTCTACTCTCTCAATTACATATTTATCTCTCTCTCTCATTTCATCTCTCATCTCACTTCAATCTCGATCTCTATCTTCATCATCTATCTTCATCTCCTTGGCACTCTTACTCTACTATCCTTATACTAAACACAACACACACCCACAAGAAACACGATTTCCTCTCCATATAAACATGATAACTGACTACAAAAAATATAATAATATTATTTAACTTTATTTATATCAATTTTTATTTTATTTTTATTGAGATCTAACTCTATAATCTAAAATTTTAATATTACTTATATATTTTAGAAGAAAAATACATAAAAATTATATACCTAATATAAATATATATTATATTATACTATATTAATATTATAATATATTAATTATATATAATATATATATATATATATATAATATATAATATATATATATATTATATATATAATATAATATATATTAGGTATAATAATAATATACTATATAATAATATATATTATGATTGCACTATTATGAAGTTATAAGGAGATTACCTATATTATACCGACTCTAGATAAAAAACATTACCCAAAGAAACACTCAGTACATCTCTAGATGATATAGGCATTCTACTCATACTTACTATACTACTCGCTCTCATAACGATCATACTCTCTTTAACATCACAGGACTAGAACTATCCGGTTACACAGGACAGATACCATATAAAAACACTACTACTATTATTACAAATATAAATAATAACATCATTTTCATATATACCCCCTTTGAAGGTAGTAAGGCTAGAAAAGAATTCTCACTAGTGTAACGTCTTCGGTGTCACAGGGAAGATAATAGAGGTAATAGTATTGTATAGTTGATTGGCGATCCACTAATAATATACTATCATTATCTTATAATATTGAGTTAAGGTAATAATAGATGCTAACATTTATAATAATATCACTAGATATCTTATGTGATATACTATAAACCAGTTAAACACGATCTCAGTGAAATATGTTGTCTCTGAGGACATAAGAGTTTAATAATTTAGTCAGGAGAGCAAATAATGTTTAATAATTATGGATAAATTATTTAGATTTATAAAATTATATATAATTTGCCAATGGGTGTGGTTGAAGATAAGAAGTTAGAGGATATAGTGATATATTATTATTTAGATAATTTATTCAAAGAGCGCTGTTACTGAGTGATATAACAATATTATGAAAAGAACGGGAAGAGGAGGGAGTGCGGTGGTGAAATATAGTGTGTGCTTATATGAGTAAGGGGAGAGGATGTGAGATTTTTAGTGGGATGTGAACTTGTTGGCAATACTTATAAGTGAGAGCTATAGTTGGATTTGTTTTTGTGTGAATACTTAGTATAATAATAATATCTTATATATGTAAAAATTATATATAATAGTTATAGTAATTATAATAAATATAAACCTAGTTATAACAAATAATTGGTTTAATAAAGCCATTGTCAGTGTATAATTGTAGAGATGAGAGTGTAATTTTTACTTGCTTAATATGAATGATGTTATGGACGGATAATTAATGCTTCATGATAATCTTGTATTATGATGGTAGCTCTATATAATATATATACTATGATGGTGGCTGGTATAGTTATGTAATCGAGAAAAGAGCCTATTATTTATTTAGGAGTAGAGAAGATGAGAATGGTAGAAAGGGATTAATCTCTAATAGAGTAGAGGTATACATATATTTTTCGAATACAAGATTTTCTTAAATTTTTTTTTATAAGTATACTAAAGTTGGAGTAGGTAGATATGGTATCTGATTGAAAAGTATGACCTACGTAATTTATCGTTGCTATATAAGTTGAAAGATGTTGAATATTATATTATAATATTAAATATATTATTATTATTATTTATTAAATTATTATTAGTAATTAAAGATGATTATATAAAATTAAATTATTGTTGAATATATTAAATATTTATATTATTTATTTTAATAGAATATATATTATATATTAATTTAAATATTAATTATTATTTTATATTATAATATTATTTATGATAAAATCAGTTATAAATATATTTGAATAAATTATAAACATACTTAATCAATTTTAATGTATTTATTTTAATGTAAAGGCCAATTATTGCCCAATTGCAAATATATATTATTTATTCTGTTTATTAATATATTTGCTGTAATATAATTCTCAAGAATTTATTGAAAAAATTGTAAATATGTTTGTATATTTTTAACATCATATTTGCTACATAACCTCCAGGCTTGTTTGTTTGAAGCTTAAATTTTGTAAAGCTTAGATTATCAATGGTCGTTATTATTAGTCCATAAGTCTTAGAATATACAATATTTACTATATTTATATTAGAATAGTATTAAAGAAATTAAATGAATCATCGAATGTTCGTAGTAATGATTTAATTAATTTATTAATTTATTTTATAATTTATTAATTTATTAATTAATTTAATTATTTAATTTTAAATTAATTTCATTATTTAATAACTAGATAATTAAAGTATTGAATATAATTATCATACTTATATATAATAATATTTTATTAAATTATTTTTATTTAATTACTTATGTGTACTCATACTGCTAACACAGCACTAAACAGCATTATTTACAACTAAATTTAAGTTTTTAATATATATATATATATAATATATAATATATATTATAAATAATAAATTATATATTATTATATATTTATATATATATATATATAATATGTTATAATTAGAATTACATAGAAACAAAATTAGCTTAAAAAATTAATATTATATATTATAAATATTTTATATAATAATATATTAAATATATAATCATATTTATAAATTATTATATATAAATATATATAATATATATTATAAGATATATAAAATAAAATATATATATGTATAAAGTTAGGCAATATAATATATTGCCGGCATAACTATCAAGTAACTATATTTGGTCTACTTTATCAAAACGAAGATTTTTTCCACTAAATTTTCTAAGTGATAGTTTTCAAATTTACATTAAATACCAAATTTAACTTCGCATAATTCTTTTATCTTTAAAAATATGTCTCATGAGTTTAATTTATTCCAAAGTTATTGACCATTTTTATTCAATTCTTCTCTTCATTAAATTTATAAGGGTAAAGTTTAATGGATCCTAACAATACTCATTGTACCCAGATTATTCTTATTTATTCAATTGATATTAAATATTAAGTTAAATAATAATGATGAAATATGTGTTTTAATTAATAACAAATTGTAATATAATTTCTAATAATTTATCTTGGGAGGAAAAGCCATTTTTGATTGCAAACTCTCATGCCAATTGAGATACAAATAATTAGGTTTATAAGTTAATTCAGCCTATAGTTTGAAGTCCTGTTGAATTGGTTCTCTTGTCAGCATGACGTTCGGAGTGATTCGGGATCCGTCTCAACCTAGTTTGAGTGTGGAGGGCCTTACCTCTTATGTTGGGGAGGTAGTTCGTTCTTGAAGGACGTCGTGCTCAATTGATATAATTCTGCGTAACAGGATACCAATTACACTTCCTTAGTGTGATCTTCTGTGAGGTATTTTCGTCTCGGTTATCGCGATGTACCTTCTAAGACACCGTTAGTTGTTGAGGGTGATATTGATTTCCTGATATGTAGAGCAGAGTGAGCGAGTTATAGACCATTAGAAATTGATATACGGATAAGATGGTGGATCTTCCGGTGACAACCTGATTAGATCTCTAATTTTTGGAACTATATCTGAGTAGCTAAGTGGCATTGAAGGAATATGTATTAGTGTATTGACGAGTAACATAGTATTTATAGTAGGATTAGTAATACATTTTAGAAGTTGCTCAGTTGGTATCAATTATTTATGGTGAGGACAAAATTATAGTCGCATTTGGATCATAGAGTAGAGACAGTGGTTCAGGGCTCTCCACATTTACTGACCGTGACCTTGCCTTTCTCTTTGATCGGACAATAGGGCTATCGTGTCCCAATCGGGTTGCTTAGATAGGTACTGCGGGTCAGCTATCGCACCTGTGGTTGTAACAGTTGCGTGATGATATGTTATTGTTGGTATAGGTGTGTTATGGCATATGATTCCTTGATATGTTGCTCTATATTAACGTCTACCATTATAATATGAAAGCTGGTAGTCATGAGCAATTGGTGCCCGCAAAACCCTGTTATTTACAATAATTTTAATTGGATTTAAATGCACTGATTGTTTATTTAAAAGAATTTTGGGTTATTATTAAATGACTAAACTTATAGATTAATAAGGTATACAAACTTCATTGATCAATTTGGGTATATGATATAGTAACAGGCTGAGTATTCATGTCAGAACTGGCCTATTAAGCAGTATAATTTTGGAGTACATCACTTAAAAATCGAATAAAGTTCTTTTGGCAAAAGGGTCTAAATTCTATTTATAATTATTCAAAGATTAGATTTTATATAATCTGATAACAATAAATTGATATATGTTAGTATCACATGAATCACATTGATATAATTATCGATAAATGAATTTATAACATATACTCTTTGAACTATAAACTACATAAGCAACTCAAAATGTAATAAGTTATTTGTACAATTAGAAATCAGTCCTATGTGCGAGGAGATTACACTATGATTACTAATCATACATCGAGAAGAAGAGACTTCTCTAGGAGACTATTGGTAGTGAGAAAGAACTAGTAGGTTACCTGAGTCATACCTCATGGATTGGGTACTGGATGTAACTTTTCACGAGGATTACTCCATTTCTATCAATGTTATGTTTCTAGAGTGTTAATCATTATTATGCGTAGATACTAGTGAATTCAGTCATCTAAGGACAATGCTTATGTTATTATATTTTTGTTACTAATTATAAAACCTTACTTTTAAAGGAGTAGCGCCTTATTATTATTATTATATATATTATTTAAAATTTAATATAATAATTATCTAAATTTTATTAACTCCAGTAGTTTTAACTTGAGAGTGTTTCCATACGTATTATATCATTATTACTCATACATCAATTTGAATATTATTCTCAAGTAGTATATTTTTTAGGTCTTAATAGAACATTTAAGTTTCATGGTCAAATAATAATCCTTGTTCAGGAACAAGCTTCTTAACTTCATTGGATTTAATAATAAGAAAAATACTGATGTACGGTTTTCAACATTATAGGCAAAGAACTCGGTATAAATAACCGTTAATGTAATTCTACATAATATATTGAATAGGTTACTTTCAAGTAAGGTGATACATATAAGTGATTGGTTGCTAAGTTTTAAGTATATAAGAATTATAATAGCTCTGAGCATATTTAGCAACAGGTGAGCCTATAGCGATAGTCTCATTATACCTTACTATCAGAAGGTCCTGGTAAATTACGTTAGCAATTATGTGGGGATTCTGTGAGAGCATGATCCAGAAGGTATTTCAGATGAAGGATTTAGTCACAGGGGCCATTGGCAAAAAGAATTTGTTTATTATCAGTTTAGAAGAGTAATAGTTTTAAAACTAATAGGAATTTATTATCTTTTTATTCAACCAGTCGTACATAACAATTATAATATATAATATATTTATTAATTATACTTAATTATATTAATATATTTTATTAATTTATATATATTATATTATTATTATTTAATATATATAGTTAAATATAATTTATTAAAATATATATCTACATATATTATTATTATATTATATATTATTTATATCAAAAATATATATCTTATATTTATTCCTATTATATTATATATATTATTATTATTATATTTATTATTATATAAATTAATTATTATTTATATTATTTATATATTTTAATTATTATTATTATATAATTTAATTAATTATTTATAAATTATTATTTATTATATTATAGCTTATTATATTTGCTCTAATTATATTATATTATATAATAATTTAATTATAATTAATTGTTAATTAGGCATAATATATTTTTATTATATTCGATTATATTTATTATTATATATTTATATTAATATAATTAGTATTTATTGTAAATAATTTACTTTTATACTTATTAATATGTTAAATGACAATTACGTGGTGTTCATTTTCCTATCGAATTTAAATAGATAATATATTATTGAATAAAAAAAAGTTTCGAAAAAACAATGTTGTATCATTTAATATATAGCCCATTAACTTATTATAATATTTTTATATAAATATTTATTATATCGTGAAACGTCGAAGAGAATTTGTTGGAATAATACATATCCCTAAAAAAGTTTAACTCTCAAATTATAAGGATGATCCGCCTTAATTTTATTCAAAATCTTGTACATAATTAAAATTGATATTGAAAAATTAATATTAGGAGTGGATTAAAAGCATACATAAATTTTGGAATTGTGGAGAATTATGAGCGATAAAATTTATCCTTATATCTTATTTCATGCTTTTATTTCTTATTTATAGATTTTTTATTTTAAATTATAATTCATTTCTGTATAAGAGCCCATTGCATTTAAATTGGCAATGTGGTTTGAGAATAGACTGAGGACCCACCGAAGACCCACCTTCTTCCATTAAGTATATATATATATTTATATATATTATATATAATATAGTATATATATATATAACTTCCATTGAATATGAACTTTCAACCTTTTTAGTAGCGTATATATATCTTCTTACTACCGTTAGTAGGTTTTTATCCCGTAATGTCCATACAAATTTGGAAGGAGCCTAATACCTAATGTGGGTGACGTAATCTATCGTATTAAGACGATGGTAAAGTATCCTAGATTGAACTCCGGGGGGGTGCTGCCCCCCAAAATAGGAAATGATCGTAGAAGGTTTAAATTTGAGAGTACAATGTATAGAGTATGATATAAATGAGTAAGTAGTTTCGATCCTAATTCGGAAATCCGAGAGTTGGACACTATTTAGGTGCTAGTGATCGGTGGCGGGCTGATTTGCAAAATATATTTAGTATAATAATACATAATATTAGTTGTTATCATTTAATATATGATTAACTTGAACCGTTAGATACTTACGAATATTTGAATGGTTATATAAAGTTCGAATAAGGGTGTCAGGGACCTACCCGACCCCCAAGAGGAGGGTCCTCTGAAGAAAAGTACAGATATGTATAGATTTAAGGGAAGGTACTGAAATTTAGGATTAAGTAAACGAAGGAGGTAGAAGGATCCTGAAGATCTGATGAGTTGTAAGTTGTCAACGGCAACGAGAGTAATGACTAGCTCCGGTGGCGGATGCTATGAGAATTAGTACACACAAATACAAATACATAAAAAATATGGTTATCTGTAGATTGTTTGGGTTGTTTGAGGCCCCTTAGAGTGGGTCCGCCTGCCTGCCTGCTGACTGGCACGAACCGCCCGAACTATGATTCACGCGTAGAAACACGCGCGCACGTAGCGCGCAAAACGTGTTACTGATTTTTTTTAGTTTTTGTTGAGATGAAACTTTTTTGTTGAGTTCTAACTTTTTTTTGGTTACCATAAATCATGTAGAAATCAGTAAACAAAACACCTCCCCAGCATCCCTCCTGCCCGCATCCTGATCTATTGAATCACTAAGGTTGATCAACTCATGGTTTGCTATAAATCAGCATGGAAACACCAACTTATTCTATAATTTTTAGTATATATCACGACTGTTTAAGACACTACACTATTTGTCTACTCGGAAAATATTTATTGACACACTATATAGTACATAGTCGACTAATATAACTAATCCCGTAAAAAATATTCGCCACTTATATGTATCGCCACTCTCTAACGCCGTAACAGTACACAAGTCAGTAATCAAAAGCCGATTACTATCGCCCACACATCCGACACCCACCACACCCCTCCAACAACAACCCAACACTCAACCACACTACCGCACCAATATACATAAACCACACCCAGAGTAACCTGTTGGAGCAATGCATCTATTGATTCAGAAGATAACTCATCTTCTACTTTTAATAGAACATATATAACCACCGCTTTGATGTCTCTATCAACCTTATTCGTTCTCTAGCACTAAAAAACTCTACATTTGTTAAAAACACCCTAAACAAGCCAGCTAAATAAGTGAAGTCAAACCAACCCAAACACAGACTACACCTGACAATCTTACCCCACACGCCATCTACATGATCTAGGCATCTTGATCTCAAGTCATCTACTCTCTTTGTATTAACATCACTGCACAAACACTTTCAACTATCTTTCTTCGAATGTGGTATACCAATACAAAAGATTTAGCACTTCTTTTACACACACACTATAAAGCAGATAAACTACAGATACATCACCAACGAACTCGCACACAATACTTCGCACACCACCCCCACGTTGTGACACTATTGATCTATGCATATATCTCTAATTCCATGATGTCAAGTCATTTAATGTATAAAACATATACAAAACTTTCATTCCTTCACTCTATGTTTAATCAGACCCTTACAACCAATATTTCAAGCTTTATACACACCCTAAAGCAGTATACATCAAGTTCAATCATTTAAATCAAACCACACCTACACCATCCATGATATAATTGATCAATTGATCTATTGAAATCTATTGGATCTATTGATTAAAGTCAAATTTTGTATAACAAACACAAAACTTTTATTTCTTTTTATTTTATTTGTTTCACCGAAAATTAATTTTTTACAAGAATTATTTTTTCTTTTTATGTTTATAATCTAAAATAAATTGCGTTTTACACCCCTCAAACAGCATCAATCAGTATACTTCAGTGAAACATCCACAAATAGACTCTCACCTCTCTCGCCACCTCCGCCCCTCCCTCACACACCAATCACTACAATGGCAATTTACACATACCACCTAAAATATTCATTTGGATACTAAATGTGTTTCATGTCAATTCGAGTATCATTTGGATAAACAAAACATAAAATCAAAAGTTCCTTAAACATTGACCAAACGAATATATGCTAACGTAACACAAGTATTACATTATATCAGCTAAAATAGGGCATCACTGAACTAAGAAATATAATGTACAACGACAACCTAACACCCCTTACGTACGAATAAACCTGTTAACATTAGCAAAGTCCAACACTTAACAACAGTAAAGTTAACTAACAATAGCATACAAAAGTAACCTATTCAACACTTTGTCAAGCATATCTCTAACATACCAATTTTAATTTTCATTAACATGGTAATATTTTTAAAAAAATTATCATTTACTTTGGCTAAATTATCATACTGATCAATCGAATATTTGCTAACGTGAACAAGGTTTTACATTATACAGCTAACTAAGCATCAACCTGAACTAAGATTAATTACAACGAACAACCTAACAGCACGCCTTAAGACGATAACTGTTAACATTAGCTAAAGTTTCCAGCACTTAAACAACAGTAAAGTTACTAACATAGCATAAACACAAAACGTAACCTATTACACTTTGTCAAGCATATCTCTAACATACCAATTTTAATTTTACCTTAACATCGGTAATATTTAAAAAAATTTATCATAACCGTGTCTAATTATCATACTGATCAACGAATATTTGCTACGTAACAAAGGTTTTACATTAATAAAGCTTTAACATAGCATCACCTGAACTAAGAATATAATGCACAACGACAAATAACACACACTTAAGCAAGAATAAACTGCTAACATAAACAAAGTTTCATGCTTAACAACAGTAAAGTAACTAACATAGCATACAAAAACGAAACCTATTCACACTTTGTCAAGCATATCTCTAACTATCAATGTTAATTTTACATAATTATTATAATAAGCTTTAACAAAAATTTATCATAACCTTATCTAATTTATCATATAGACCAACGAATATATGCTAACATAACAAAGTTTTTTTACATTAACATGTATATTTAACAAACATTTATCATAACCTTACCTAACTATTCATACTCCCAAACGAATAATTGCAAACAAATAACAAGTTTTTATAAAAATACACACAAACGAATGAAATTGATGATGAATTGGAAATTTTAAACTCCTCAACCCCATGCGTGCAATCAGTAGATCAAACCTCCCGCCCCTTTACCCTCCCCTCCCCCCCTCCCACCCTTCCATGATCTATTGATCTATTGATTCAAGTCACATTTCAAGTATCATTTCAGATAAACATAGCATTAAAATAAGTTCTTTATATACTAACAAACGAATATATGATAACGTAACAAAGTTTTCACATTAATAAAGCTAACATAGCATAACCTGAACTAAGAATATAATGTGCAACGACAAACCTAACACACCTTACGCACGTTTAATAAACTACTAACATTAACAAAAGTTCCATACTAACAACAGTAAAGTTAACTAACACAGCGTACAAAAAATTGTAACCTATTCACACTTTTTTTTCAAGCATATCTCTAACAAATCAATGTTAATTTTATATTAACATACTAATATTTAACAAAAATTTATCATAACCCTGTCTAATTATTATACTGACCAACGAATATATTCTAACGTAACAAAGTTTTAGCATCAATAAAGCTAACATATTAAATATTACATATTAAATATTACACACCTACACTAATATTTAACAAAAATTTATCATAACCTTGTCTATCATACTGACCAACGAATATATTCTAACGTAACAAAGTTTTAGCATCAATAAAGCTAACATATCATAACCTGAACAAAGAATATAATGTTCAATGACAAACCTAACATACCCTTACGCCGAATAAACAGCCAACATTGACAAGTTTCCATAATTAAACAACGAGTAAGTATCGTAACATTGCATACGAACGTAACCTATTCACCCTTTTTTAAACATATCTGTAACATATCATTGTTATTTTTACATTAACATAGTAATATTTAACAAAAACTTATCATAACCTTACCTAATTATCATACAGACCAACGAATATATGCTAAGGTAACAAAGTTTTCACATCAATAAAGCTAACATATCATAACCTGAACTAAGATATATGTACAACGACAAACCTACCATACCCTTAATGTGATGATAACTGCTAAACATTTCACAAGTTCCGCCTAACTTATCACCAGGTAAATGTAGCTACAGGAATACAAAACCAATGTTTCCGACACTTTTTCCAAAGTATCAGCAACGCTAAAGAACCAGTATTATTTAACAAAATGCCCTTAACAAAGTGACCAATCTATCAAAGATACCAGCATCTTGAACTATGGATTGATACTACCTTAATCAAAGTGTCACTCATATCAAATATAACATCATTTTGAACTTTTCAAGGTTTCACGCCAGGTCGGGCAGGCAGGCAGGCAGGCGGGACCCATCTCGCAGGGGACCTCAAACACCAAAACATCTAAAGAACCTTATTTTTTATGTATCGTATTGTTTACTATCTCAGCACCGCACGAGAGCTAGCACCGGTGCCGTTGACAACTCTAACTCATCAGATTCAGGATCCTTTCTCCTCCTTCTATGTACTATCCAAATTTCAGCCTTCCTATTCTATACAATCTGTACTTTTCTTCGGAGGACCCTCCTCTGGGGGTTCAATAACATATATAAAGGTACAAATATTGTAATATTATACAAATATTTACTAACTCAGCACCTTACCGGAGTCAGCACCGGTGCCAACTCCGGATCCGAATACGGATCCGAAACCTCCTTACTCATTCCTCCTCTATACCATCTCCAAATTTCAACCTTCTACGATCATTTTCTATTTTTGGGGGGGGGCAGCACCCCCTCCGGGGGGTGCATTGATACGTATCCTCGTCTACGACGAGGTTTCGTCACCACATAGAGTGCCTCAAAATTTTAGGACGATACAATTAACCTTACCCGAGTAGATATACATACGCAGAAAAGTGAAAGTCATTTCAAGGAGAGTAGCGCTGAATCTGTACTATTACTACTATATATATATATATATATATATATATATATATATAGTATATATGATATATATATATATGGTAAATAGTTATTATAATATATAACATATTATATATATATATTTATATGTAAAATATATATATATATATATAATTTAAATATTTATATATTGTATTAAAATATAACATATATAGATCATTTATCGAGTTTTTATTATATATATATATATATATATATATTTTATATATATATATATAATATATTTATATATATATATATATATATATATAATATATATATATATATATATTATATATATATATATATATATATATATAATATTATAATATTTAATATATATAATATATATTATATATATATATATTATATATTATATATATATAAAATAAAAGGTGAGACATAGCATCTCGTCTCCTTTGACACGAGATCTAGTAAAGTAACAAAATGAACTCTCTCTCTCTCTCTACTCTCATCTCTCTATTTCCATCTCTCATTTACGATAAAAATTACTTAATTAGCTTTTTATTATCCAAGATCTTTTCTTTCGGATACAACTTATTTATTTTCGAAATAGTTTAGATACAAATTTTCTATTATCTATCCTTCACACTCTTGCACACACACACAAACATCTTCACTTACACACATCTACACTTACATATTTATACAAAAATTACTCGGATGTAGGTTGTTTAAAGTTTATACATATTTATTTATAATTTTTAAGTATTGAGTAACCAAATTAAAATATATATATATAATATATATATATATATATTATATATATAATATTTTATATTTAATATATATTATATATATTATATATATATATATATATTATATATTAATATATAATATATCCCGCAAAGTGCATTGATCTCTTGTTGCTGTGTTTAATAT
>JABUQX010079621.1:7500-20528 GCA_015478945.1 Trachelipus rathkii
TACCTCTAATTCTTTCATAACCCCATCCATATACAAATTGAATAACCAAGGAGACATAACACAACCCTGTCTCACTCCGCTATTAATCCTAAACCAATCAACCATTGACGACCATTTTATTCTTACACAAGACGCCTTCAATAGCGTCATACATACTTTTGATTTCATTTCAGAAGCCTACCACCAACACCATATATCACTAACACCTGCCATAGAGCTTCCTTATTAATCATATCATAAGCCTGTTGCAAATCCATAAAACCTAAATACAGTTTATTCTTCTTCTCCATCATTTTCTCAATCATTTGTTTCAATGTAAAGATTTGATCCACACATCCTCTACCACTCCTAAACGCACCTTGTTCTTCACCAATCAGTCCTTCAGTCACCTCGACGCACTGCCTTTCGACCAAAATACCAGCATATACCTTCCCTACAACACTCAAAAACCTATTCCCCTATAATTTCTACAGTTCCTTTATCTACCCTTACCCTTATATAATTGTACTATTACTGCTCCTCCAATCCCTCGGAACTATACCCTCCATAAACGCTTTATTACACAACTTCCAAATCCAATCAATCACCATCTCGCCTCCGTTCTTGATCATTTCACCAGTAATTTAATCTATACCTGCAGATTTACCATTCTTCAACTTTCTCACTCTACCCATTACCTCCTCCTTGCTAATGACCTCATCCCCAAAATACCTATTCCTTCTTGCACCATCAAACCCACACACATTCCCTATCACCTCTTCATTACTGTTAAATCATTATGGGCCAGATTTTCGCATCCATTTCATCAGTTATGAAATAACTATCCCTATTCATTATTCTAAGCAGGTTCCCCTTATTATATATATATAATATATATTATATATATAAATATATAATATATATATATATATATATATATATATATATATATATATATATATATATATATATATATATATATATATATATATATATATATCATATATCATATATAATATATATATTATATACTATATATATATATAGTATTGCTGTAGCAGTTTTTTCTGCTTGTATACAGTCACCTCGGAAACGCATCTATTGTAGCAGCACAAATCTGTTCCTATGAAAAATTACTGCCTGCGAAGTCATAGTTTCATCCATTATCGTTGGGGTTATTGACCTATCTCAATATAATAGGTAAGCCTGTCTTAAATTTGAAAAAATTAATTTAATTTTCATAGACACTTTCAAAATACTTATTTTGGAAATTTAGAATTGATATATAAAGTTATAATCTTGAATCACAGTTGTATTCAAGAAATTCTTTAAAGGAATTTTCGCCCTATAATAGCCATTATTACGCCCACGACAATCAATCAAGATTTTCGAAAAAGTGTAAAGTTTAATTGTTTGTGTTATATTAGATGTTTCGTAAGCTTAAAGCTTGCGACTTAATTTCAGAGACTTGAACTCGAAAAGAATATTTCAAAAAAAAAAAATTTGTCTCGAACTTTCTAAAAAACTGGAGAGTTTTTCAAAGGACATAGAACATTTGGGGAATTGAGACAATAAAAGTCCCATGGGCTTATCAAGTTTGTCCGAGTTCTTAGCTAGGGAAGATTGAGTTGCATGTTTTTCCGCAGTAAATGGAGGTTTGAATCTGATTGCAAATTATACTTTCAACTTAACGATCATGATATTCTACTCACCAAAGGGCGTGGCTTCGAATCCAGAGAAAACCAGTGTAATTTATTTGCCCAATATATAAACACCCAGTTTGAATTAATTGCACAAAGTAATAATTATTATTCTTTTCTTAAAATAATAATTTTGTCCACTTGACTGTGGAACAATTTAAATTGTAAGTCTTTGTCTGAATAATAAGTATTACTCTCTGGAAATTATGGTACCCAATTGCATGCACTATGATATATATATATATATATATATATATATATATATATATATATATATATATATATATATATATATATATATATTATATATATATATCTATATTATATTATTATATAAAATATAATTATATATATAAATATATATATATATAGTATATTATATATATATATATTAATATATATATTATAATATATGTATATATATATGTTCACCTACCCCGACTCTGCGGAATCCCGCGCCAGTTCCTATAAATCGTCCAACTGCGTATTCCAACCTACTTTACGATTAGTCATGATCTTTTTTTGATCCCCAGTATTGTCTAATCCTCTTTGCCACTCTACAACCCACAAAGCAGACACATAACAACCAAAAGAACACCAATGAAACAAGCAAATCACTGATCGTTCACACGGCACGTTTCTGCACCCTATAATATATATATCATATATATATATTATATATATTACTATATATATATATATATTATGGTTGGCCGACGTACCATGTGCGGTGCTGTGAGGAATGAGCACATTGCGCTTTTGGTACTTGGTGCGCTTACTCTGCTTCGGTGCAATGCGGAGCAGCAAAATTCCGGTGCAACGGTCAACCCTAATATATATATATAATATATTTATATATATATTATATATATTTATATAATAATTATAATATATATAATTATATAATATATATATATATTAATAATATATTATTAATATTATATATATATATTATATATATAATATATATATAAATATCCTATATATATGATATATTATATATATATATTTATGAAATTTGAAAATTCGAAAACAAAAAGCTGAAGTCCGGTGACGAAAACGCTCCAAGCCACTTACGAGAACATGGAATTGGCCTTACATCCGAGCGCTTCAACGCCCGCCCGAAACGACTGAGGTAGTTTTGGCGCGAACGGACTAAGAATTCTCACAATCATATGCAAGTACTTTAAAAGGCAAGTCGCTTCTATATAGGCTCTAGAAGTTTTAACGGTTCAATTTAAATTATATAATATATATATTATATATATTATATATATATATTAATAATATATTATATATATATATATATATATATATATATATATATATTATATATATATATTAATATATATTATATATATATATATACATATATATATATATTATATATATATAATATATATATATTAATATATATATATATTATATATATTATATATTATTTATATATATACTCGTGAGTTATATGGATCCGTTTAATTTTGTGTTTTATTATTAAAAAATTCATCCTATATTGTTATATATAATCTAAAAAATTAAAATGATGATAGAAAGACTAGAAATTTAAATTTAAATTAATAATAAGTAAGCAAGAACGTCATGAGAAAGAAAATATTTTTTAGTGTTAAAACGTGAAAGAATTTAGGTGGGGAAAAATTATGTTTCGGGGTAAATTCTTTATTATAATATATTTATTATTTATATAATTATATATAATATATAATATATATAATATAATATTATATTATAATATATATCATATATATATATATATATACTATATTATTATAATATAATATTATTTATTATTATATATATATATATTTTATTCTGTGGTAGTGTTTAAATTAGAAACTAATTTAACCCTGAACTAGGAGGGTCTAAGCCCAACCTAACCTATAGGTCGAATGATCAGTAAAAAAAATATAACTTAATCCTATATGGACGACGACGCAGTAACCCTATATCTAACCAAGATGGATCTAAAGTGTCCTTATTATATATTTAAGTTAATCATAAAAGTGTCTTAATAAAAAATTGTTTATATCTTAAAAAAATGAAATGCAGTGTAAACCTATTTTATTGAATAATGCTTTTGTAATTTATATCTGTGATTTGTGTTAAATACAACTTATTTTGTGATATATGTTAACATAATATTTGTTTATTAGAATATAACAGGGATGGCAATTTTAGTGATTTTTTTGATTTTTTTTAAAAAAATCAATTTTGTGATTTTTTTGATTTTTTTGATTTTTTTATATTTTTATTTTCAGATTTAACGTCACGCGACTCATAATTTGTAACTTGCAATTAATTTCGCGGTGACCGTTACGAACAAAAAATCAAAAATTCAAAAAAAATAAAAAAATCACAAATTGATTTTTTTTAAAAAAATCAAAAAAATCACCAAAAATGCCATCCCTGGAATATAATATTTTTTATACCATTTAGTGTATTATAGTTGATCTTCTTGTTCATTTTTATGCGAAATGAGTTAGCTCGTTTTTCTTTTCATTTTGCAGCCAAAAGTTGGTTTCATTTGAAGAAAACCCACGCTCGAGAACAGTGTGACGCGATTTTAATTTTTTTTTTTTTATAAAATATTATTAAACAAGTAAACATTGCAACAAGGATTATGAATATAATCCGAATGTTTATCTCTTATTAAGAACCAACAATATAAAGATAATTGTAAAAGGGTTATAGCTAATTGTGTTGATGGTTCATTAACCTCGAAGTATCAATCATAGCGTAACCATATAGCCTCTTGTTGGTGAAGGAAGGCGGCTTCAACAGAGAAAGTTAATACCGAGTACCTGTAGATACTTAGGCCCCTCAACGTATAAACGAAGCCTATTACTAGGAGCTGTCAAAGAACAATCATCAACTACTACTACCAATGCAGTGGAAGAACACGAAAAACACTTCAATTACAACTCGCGAAGTGTAAGAAATTGAAATTACTCCCAGCACGTCTTCCACTTCAGATCGACTTTGCCGTAACTTTTTCCTCTTGTTTTAGGGTTTTTCTAAATAAGATTTTTGCATTTCAGAAAATATTACAGAGTTTTATTGTTCTCCCGGTAGTTGCGAAACGTACGATGCTTAAAAAAGTACGATTTTATTAAATAACCTTTTTTTTTTAATTTAATTTTTTTTGAGCTTGTTTTCAACACTGAAATTTACTGTTAGTATCATATAATAACAGTATATTAAGATATATCTATACAACACACACACAACACACATATAATAATATATATATATATATTATTATATATTATATATTATAATATATATATATATTATATATATATATATAATAATATATATATATATATATATATATAATATATATTTATATATATATATATATATATATATATATAATAATATTACTATTATTTATTATATTTTATGATTTATATATATAATATATTTATTATTATATATATATATTATATATATTATTATATTATATATATATTTATATATATATATTATATTATTATGTGCATATAATAAACATAGTATATAATATTATATATATATATATATCTATTATATATATATATATATATATTATAATATATATATATATATAATATATATATATAGCTTTATATATATATATATAATATTTATAATATATATATATATATATATTATATATATATATATATATATATACTTAATATATATATATATATATTTTTATATATATATATTATTAAATCCAAGAATGGATTATTATTACTTCTCCTCCATAGCTGTTTTTCTCAATCTTCATTAATATTGATGTTATTATTTTATTATATTATGTTCTTATTATTATTATTATTATTATTATTATTTATTATTATTGCTGTTGTTACCATTATTATTATTATTATTATTATTATTATTATTATTATTATTATTATTATTATTATTATTATTATTATTATTATTATTAAATTATTATTATTATTATTATTATTATTAATTTATATATTATATTATTATTATTTTATCATTATTCATTATTAATTATTGCTCGGTTGCTACCATTATTATTATTATTATTCATATTATATTTTTTTTATTAATATTATTATTATTATTATTATTATTATTATCTTATTATTATTATTCATTATTATTATTGAAAAGTTAATGAACTTCTAACTTGACAACTTGTTTTCATAATCCTCCTCACGGCTCATAAGGGAAGCAAGTCAAACTATATTATTACATCGATGAGGATATTATTTTCAACGTTAAATTTTATGAAATAATAATAATAATAAATTAATAATAATTAATAATAATAATAAAATAAAAAATAAAAATAATAATATTATAATATAATAATAGAATAATATAATAATATTATAATAATAATAATAATAATTATAATAATAAATATTTTATTCTCTTGATGATATTACATAACAATTATCATTAAAAATAACAATTTAATATTAAAGGAAATACAGTGACAAGAAATGGGCTTCACGTTTTCGTCCTTCGAGCCTATGAAGTTTTATTTATTGTTTCACAGTTGAGTTTAATATTTTGAAAGAGAAATCATAAATTAAATCAGTTTATATATATGATTATATATAAAAATATATATATTTATATATATATATATATATATATATATATATATATATATATATATATTATATATATATATTTATATATATATATATATATTGTATGTGTGGAACGAATAAATGGTAAAATGAGAACCGACCGAATGGAAAGTTAAAGTAAATGACAAATCTTTTGGGAAGAGAGGGTAGATTGTTTTAAGACTCTAAGAGGGAGTACTTGGATGAAAGGTATCGATAAACCCAGTGAATAGGAAATGATTAAAGGATGAAAAAGACAGAAGGTTTTTTGTGTTTTAAAAAATAAAAAGAAAGTTTATTAAGTCTGGCAATTAAGCGTAGTAAATTATAAGAATTTTTATTTCGTTGAAATTTTAGGATTTGTTATTTTAATAATGTATGTTGTATATCGTTCAGGAGCGGTGTAGGGTACAGACACATCTGGATGGTTTTCCTGTGTTGCAAAAAGTAACCAATCGTGAATGTGAGCTCCAAGTGTAACTTCGATGACGGATAACTTCAAGTGATGAAGTAACAAAAAAAGGACGATCAATTTGGTAGACGAACGAAGAGGAAAAAGGACAATTGAACAGATTAATTCTTACTAATGAACTAAAATTGACAGAAGCTGTGAAACACACTTAGTCTTTTGGATTTGCAATATTGTTGAGTATACTATTGAAAACTGTAAGTTATTTAATTAATTATTTATTTTCCGAAAGCGACCGTTGCCTTTTAAAAAGTTAGTAAGTTTTTTAATCAAACTATTTGTATCGTAGATATTAGTGAGTTAAAAGTGACTTATTTTTAAATTTGGTGAAGAACTAAATAGAGGTTTCCTGATCTTTTGCTTTAATGAAAATTTTATGCATTTAATATTTTTACGAACATTGCTGCTGCAATTTTAGCAGGAGGTAAAATTCTTTGCAAACCTTCTAATATTTATATGAAAATTCTGTGCAAGAGGAGTCGGGTCGGAGTCGGAGTCGAATTCGGGTACGAGTCGGAGTCGGAGTCGAGTCGGAGTCGGAGTCGAAAATTTATAGAACTATTAATTATTATTATTATTCATTATTATTATTATTATTATTATTATATTGATTAAAACTATTATTATAAGTTTCGTTAATTATTATGATGATTATAGTGAAAGTTTAAACCGTGACTTGTAAAATCTTATGGAATAATAAAATGTGATTATGCATTATTATAATTGGTATACCTTTTTGGTCCACTAGTAATCTAATTCAACTTGTCATGTATTCGCGGCGCTGCGCCTGCCTCTTAATGTTTTACTATAGATGTAGCGGATGGTGATTTTACTATCCGCGGATGCGGATAGTAACAATCACTATCCGCGGGATTGAGGCGGGAAGATTGAGAACGAAAGATTTCATATATATATATAATATATATATATATATAATATATATATATATATATATATATATATATATATATATATATATATATATATTATCTATATAATATTAATATATTATATTATATAATATTATATATACTATATCTATATTTATATATATTATTATATATATATTATATATATAATATATTATATATATATATAAATATAATATAATAATAATAATTATATATATATATTATATATATATATATATATATATATATCTAATATATATATATATATAATATATATATATAAACTTATTATATATTATATATATATTATAATATATATTTTATATAAAAAATTGGAAGTTTCGTAGCTGTCAGGACAAGTGAAAGATTTTCTTCGCATGGATATAGGGCGACAGAGCTAGCAACCTGGTCCTTTCCTTTTGCCTGTATTACTCTGACAGTGGTTAAGAATTCTTTATTGCGTTAGAACAGATCTTCTGGAGACCCTGGGTCGAACGAGTTTTGAAGCCTAATTGAAAGAGAATGCTAGTTCTACTGAGGCGAAACCCTACTAACTGAGTGTATTAACAGAAGGACTGAATCGGAAACATTGCGAAAAAAGAGATGGTTTTCCTAAATGCTCCTAGGGTTAAGAGTTTCGGGCCAAAAGAAGATGTTGGACCAACTGACAGGGCGAAAGCCCTTCCTGAGAGTTGTTATATATATATATATCTTATTATATTATATATTATATATAATTATTATATTATTATATATATAATATATATATATATTATATAGTATATATTATTATATAATATATATTATATATTATATATATACATATATAATAATTAATATATATTTTATATATAATATATATATAATATAATATATTATATATATATTATATATATATTCTATATATATATATATATATATATATAATATAATATATTATATATATACTATTTTACCAAGATTGCGAATTATGGACCCACTCTTTTGCCCTGACCACAATCTCTTTCCAGCCTAACCAATTTGAAAAGGGTTATATGTAGATAATATTGAAATTTAATTCTCAATTGTGTTTAAAAAAAACTAAAGCTTTCTGAGCTTTAAAGGGAGAGTTGCTTCTCTTTTTTCTTCGTAATGAGTCTGCATCGCTGAATCATATGCGTCGCCAGCTAACTTAATTGAGGGCATGCTAAGTATTTCCATGGCCGAGTTTCAAGATGTGAAAACTTTTACAATTAATCAAGCCATCAACAATGATCTTTATCCGATTCCAAGGGTTTTCGCTTTTGATAATCTTCGATCAATGACAGCGTGTCCTTTGCACATCTGAACAGATCTACATCGTGTAGCAAACGCCAAAGAACGTTCAGATTGCAATAGTTTTCGCTACTCGATAGTAATGTGTTCTGTTTCTGGCCAATCTTTTCCTTTTTATTCGGTGTGAAATTTCTGGCTTTAGCGCATTTCATCACATACTAAATAATTTTAACCCTTTGTGAAACAGGTGGTTTCAGAAATTTGGTTATGTATCAGGATCTAGAAAAGTTCTTTGCAGATGCGAATCGGTTTTGCAGAATTTTGAAATCTATTTCTACTCCATAGCTTAGTGGTTTCTGTACCTTTGAAAGTTTCCTTATTTAATTAGGCAGATTTAGCACAG
The DNA here is from genome assembly GCA_015478945.1 of Trachelipus rathkii. Taxonomy (NCBI): domain Eukaryota; kingdom Metazoa; phylum Arthropoda; class Malacostraca; order Isopoda; family Trachelipodidae; genus Trachelipus; species Trachelipus rathkii. The sequence goes on from JABUQX010079621.1 coordinate 16,839, forward strand.
ATTTCAATCGTTGCAATCCTAAGAGGATCTCGTCCTGGCAAACCAGAATTTTCTGAGATATAATAGTCTTAGTTACCTTTTCAAACGGTTTTAAGAAGAGTGATACAATTACCTAAAATCGTATTATCATCACTGTCCAAGCCTTTCCACCTTTGTGTTTGTTCGAAGACATAAGGGAGACAGCTTCATTTATTTCTCCATCCTCTCAAGCATTCAACTACTATTCCAACGAGTCTGAACATTTGCGTTACAGAAGTTGAGGAACATTTAGTCCCATAATTCATAAATGAATTCCGCTATCCGCAAAAAAATTCATACGGATGCGAATGCAAATGTGGAATGTGATGAGAAAAAATATGCGGCAAGCGGATATCTGTAACCTTAGTTCTTTTCGTATTTTACCGTTAGCATTTGGAGACTTAAGATTCATTAGAAAAGTTGGAATATTTTTTTATTCTCAAAAGCAGAGAAAAATAGTTGAAACAAAAAATGTTTATTGTAAGCTTTGTAAAGCATTAAGGCGATCAGAGTGAAATTTTGACATTTGACTGCTGGAGTCGGAGTCGGAGTCGGAGTCGAAATTTTTGTTTAAGTGGAGTCGGAGTCGGAGTCGGAGTCGAAAACTTTTGTTTAAGTGGAGTCGGAGTCCGGAGTCGGAGTCGGAAGTCGATTTCCCAAAAAGTCAGGAGTCGGAGTCGGGTAGGAGTCGAAAAAAAAATTTATTTTACGACTCCGCAGCCCTGGTAAAAATTATTACGAACATTACTGCTACGGGTTGTTAGTAGAGAAGTATATTTGCAAACTTTTTAATATTTATATGAACATTACTGCCTTATTATTAACAGGAGGGAGAATTATTTGCCAAGTTGTTTTTAATATATGTGACCAATTAGGATTTGATTTTAAGAATTCACGTATTAATAAAAATATCTGTAAGTGTAAAATATTGTTGACAACGATTTATATATATGAGATTTGCCATTAATGCTGCCTGTATATTATTTCCAAGGTTGTTTGCATTTATTGATGAATATTTGAATGTTGAAGGGGGGTATTATTGATTAGGTTTATTTGTTTAATTATAATTTGAAAATTCGGTGTGTTTAATATTCCTTCTCCATTGGTAATTAATTGATAAAAGGTTAAAATAAAATAAAATCAACAATAGGATATATAGGCTATTTTCTATTACAATATATATATTATGTATATCAAAAAATAATATATAATAAAAATAATAAATAAAATAATAACTATAATAATAATAAATATAATAAAATAATATATATATAATATAATAATATATAATAATAATATAATAATATCATTAAAATCATAATATCATACTATCATCGTAGTAATTAATAGACTAATAATACACAGTTTCTTAAAGTTAACATAATGAATGAATATATTTCTTAAATCATATATTATATAATAATAATAATATTAATAATATAATAAAATATAATAAAAATAATACTCTCGACTATTAAAAAATATAACAAATATAATATAATAAAATCATAAAATAATAAAAATAATTAATCATAATAAAATAATATAATAATTAATATAGAATAATAGTCTTCAGATAATAATAATAATAATAATAATATTGGTACTTTTACCATCAAATTTCTATCAACATTACCATTTTTAATAATAAGAAAAACCAATAGTTGCAGAAATAAAACCTAACGAAGGTAGAAATGTGCGGGTTAATATTTTCATAAGAAGCTTTGATATTTCTACGAAAAGATTCGATTTTGGGTGATTCTTGAACAATTTTAGGGAGATTGTTTCACTCATTTATGCCCTTATATGAGATGGCCCTACGAGATTTCGTTAAAGTGAATTTTTCTTTGTCTAAGGTAAAAGAGTTTGTGCTATGGAATTTTTTTTCCTCACAGTTTGGTTCTGCATAATTACGTTAGACAAAAGTTCAGTTGCAGTTCCATTTATGACTCTAAAGATGTGGTTACCTACTGTAGGGTGTAGATATCATGACTTTCAGCTTAGACAAGTTTTTGAATAGTGGGATTGTGTGTTCATAGTAGTTTCGAGAATCATGATATTAACAAATTATCTTTTTCTGCACAATGATTAGAGGTTGTAGCAAGTATTCACTTGCAGAGCCCCATGCTGGCAGTAGAGTATTTGGAGATAAACAAGCCCATAGTAAAGGTTTTTTAAAATATATTTTGTAACAAAGTTTCTTATCTTAAGGAATGCAGAGTTTGATAAGGATATTTGTTTATGAGACTATTTATGGTTGTTCTTTGAAGGAAGAGATTGTCATCGAAGATAACACCTAATTACTTTGCAGACGTTGACCGATTTATGATTACTTCTGTTGCTCTTACATTAAGTTGAAGAGAGTTCCTTTGATTTGTTATTACCAGGTAATTTTTTTTGTAGGTTTAGGGAGAGTCTGCTTGCTTCTACACATAAAGTGTGTCTATATTATGATTTGATATTAAGATTGCAGTGTCGTCAGCCTATTGAGAGCGTGTTGAATTGTGATAATTTTGAAAGCCATTTGTATTTATATTAAAGAATAGTGGTCCCAAAATAGATCCCTGAGGGACTCCTTGGGAAATTGAAGCCTGTGAGGATGATGCGTCTCCTAAACGGACGTATTGTGTCGGATCAGGTGAACATGCCGGAAACCATTTTAGTGAACTATTAGTGAATGATACCAAGTCTTTCTAATTTGCGTAAGAGTAGGTTGTGTGGAACTACATAAAATGCTTTAGAGAAATCTAATAATAATAGTAAACATGTTTGTTTTTCGCTTAGTGCTTTGTATAACTTTTCAGTAGGGAAAACAAAAGCATTTTCTGTGTTGCAGTTTTTTGGTAAAGCCAAATTGAGTTTGCGAGAGAAGCCATTTTCATGCAAGTAATTTGTAAGTTGTTCGTGAACTTAGTAATATCAAGAATTTTACCAGTTGTATGCAGGATTGAGATTGGACGGAAGTTTTACGGGAGGGATGTGTCAGCACTCTGGAAACAGGGTTATCTTTTGCAATTTTTAATTCAATTGGATAATGATTTAGCTAAATTGAGTTGCTATAAGAGGACGGAGTAATTCGGTGAGATTTCTTTTTTGCAGTATTTGTAGATCCAGTTTGGGACACTGTGAAAGTCAGAGCTTTTATTTCTTCGACCTTCTAGCCACCAACGTCAGAATGTTGATCATCTATCGATCGTAAAGCTCTGCCTTGTGCGGTCTTAACATATAGAAAAGAAACACTTCTTGTTTCTGGAACTTCAGCTGCAAATGCTGCCCCTACGGTATTAAAGTAGGAGTTCAATTCATTAACTAAACGTTGCTTGTTTGTAACTATTTCATCATCTATTTTTAATTCTTTAATTTGTTTGTTTATTTTTGTTATGGTTTAAAAATGTTGTTTATTATGCCCCATTGAATTTCTGGAAAAGATACGGGAAAAATGTTTGCTTTTGGAACTCGATATTTTTCTAAAAATTTAAAAAAAGAACCAAGTATATAAAAAAATACCATCTTTTAACCACAAATGACCATCGTAGAAACTTTTTTATTTCGACAATGTATATATGCCTATCAATTATCTGGGAACCAAATATCACCATTGAATCATATATTCCATTGGATAAGTGGAAATACCATGAACATTGGTCATAGGTCTAAGTGCGAAAGTTTAAA
>JABUQX010079622.1:0-17500 GCA_015478945.1 Trachelipus rathkii
AACATTAAACGTATGTTAATTTACACCTAAAAATGGTAATATTTAACTCAAAAATTTATCACAACATTGGTTAATTATCATAACAGAGCAGCGTATAAGTATGCTAAGCGTAACAAAGTTCCACATCTTAATAAAGTTAACATATCGTTACATAAACTAAGAAAAATAATGTACAACAACAAACCTAACACATCTTAAAAGCAGAATAAAAGTTTAGCACAACTTATAGTACCTGCACTTAATACAGTAAAGTACTAACATAGCATGCAAATACGTAACCTAATCTTACTTTGTCAAGCATAATCTCTACATAAAAGATGTTAATTTACACATAACATTAGCTAATATTTACTAAAATTATAAACATTGGTTAATTGTAATCATAGCAGAGCAGCGAAAGTTATATGTCTAACGTAACAAAGTTCAATCATTAAAACTACAATAGGTAAAGCATGTAACTAAAGAAAATATGCAAAAGACGAAACCTAAGACACAACTTACAACACAATACAACTGTTAACATTAACAAAAGTTCAAAAACTTAACACCTGTAAAGCAAACTAAACATGGTATGCAAAGCGTACCTAATCTTACTTTTTTCCAAGCATATATCTCAACATATTAACGTTAATCTTACACGAACACAGTAACATTTAAACTAAAATTTATCACAACATTGGTTAATTTATAATGATCAAACTGAAATATACTCTACTTCTAACGTTAATAAAGTTTCCCAACATCAATATAAACTATCATAGCGTACATGAATCTTATATGAAAATATTATGTACAAAGACAAGACCTAACCAACTTACATACGAATAACTGTTAACATTACAAAGTTCCACACTGAGTTCTTTATATATTTAATTCATGAATATACCTAAACATAAAAATGTTTTCATATTAATAAAGCTAACATAGCACCATATGAAACTCAGAAAATAATGTACAACGACAAACTAACACATCTTACGCCTAGATAAACTGTTAACAATTAATACAAGTTCGCAACACTTAATCACCAGTAAAGTAATACTTTACATACAAATACGTAACCTGTTCATACTTTTTTCCAAGCATATCTCTACCTATTAACGTTAATCTTTACAGTGACACTATATATTTATTATCTAAAAAAATGTAATCATAACCTTGACCGATTTATCATACAGAACCAACGAATAATATGCAAGTAAACAAAGTTTTTTACCATTATCATCGTAATATTTATACAAAAATTTATACTTAACTTTATCCCAAATAACATTATCTCTTTTTGTCCTCCTTCCCCCTTTCCAGAAAAACTAACAACTCTTAAGCCATGAAATGATTTTATGCCTATATACCATTTGCATTAAAGTGATGGCAATACTTATTATATTTGATCCTCTGACAGGAAAATGAGCAATGTAGCAGTCGCCATTCGTTCGGTTAACAATTAAATATAAATGACACATCGTTGGGGAATAACGAAACTCCTTCGGAAAGATATCAACAACAAGCGTAGAAGATGTGAGGGAGATTTATCGTATCACCATTCGAAAAACTATCCTAACTGTAAGAAAATAGTGTATAACATCCCTTTAAATGTAATGAGATTTTTCTTTAAAACCCATCAGAAGAGTAAAACTAAGAATATTTTCACGTCGAACTGATGCCATAATCAGTTCAAAAGGGTATATATTCTCGTTAGACAAACAACAACAAACCAACAACAACAACAACAACAATAACATCGCACAAAATGAGTTCTTTATATACTAACCAAACGAATATATGCTAACATAACAGGTTTTCACCTTAATAAGCTAACATAGCATCATAATGGACTAAGAATATGTTATACATGGTTCATGGTTCACAACTTATAGAGCTATTAGCCATACTACTACTAAAAAAGGTCTACACTAATACACTGTAAAGTAACTAACACTGCATACAAAACTGTAACCATTTCATTATTTTTCCCAAATATATCTCTAGCAATATTAACCGTTAATTTTAACATTGACACAGTAATATTTAAAGAATTTATCATTAAGAGTTTTTTTGTTTTATCATACAGACCAAAGAATAACTGTAAACATAGCCAAGTTTAAGAAACATAAACACAAAAATAAGTTTCTTGTATATACCTAACCAATCGAGTATATAGCTAACGTATACAACGTTTTTACACATTAATAAACCCAACATAACAATAACCTGAACTAAGAATAATAATGTACACGACAAACCCACACACATACGTACGTAAACCACTACAAATTAACAACTTCCTTTAACATACAGTAAAGTACATAACACTTCGTTACAAAAACGTAACCTATTCAACTTTTTCAAGCATATCTTATCTCTAATTTGTCAAATGTTAATTTTACATTAAACATCTTAATATTTAACAAATAAGTTTAGCATAAACCTGTCTAATCATCATACTGACAAAGAATATAAATGCTGACGTAACAATAGTTTCCCATTAATAACGTAACAAATTTAAATAAAATTTCATCATAACCTCGTCTAAATATCAATAATCTAGCGAATAATCGCAAACATAACAAAGTTTTAACCAAACTACAAAAAATACAAAATTTTATCCTACATAACAAAATAAGTTACTTTGAGTAAAATATCCAGTAAAATCGTAATAATTTAAACTTGATTTTAAAGCAGTAAAATCAGTAATCAGTAAATCAAACCACCATTTCCCGCATCCCTATCCCGTCCCACCGCCTGTGATCTATTGAACTATTGATTCAAGTCATATTTTCAGTATCATTTTGGATAACAAATCATAAAAAATAAGTTCTTTATAATACTAACCTACGAAATATATTGTCTTAACCCAACAAATTAGTTTTAGCACATATAAAGCTAACTAAATCTATATACCGCGACTAGGAATATACTTATGTACATGCAAACCTAACGATACCTCGCGTATGATATAACAAGTTACTAACATCCTGAAAATTCCCATTCTTATCAAGGTAATGTAGCTAACAGGTCATACAATACTCGATATGTTCCACTTTTCGAGCATATTATCAGCCACAGGTAAAGCCGTATTATTAAAAATCCCTTAACAAAGTGACCAATCTATCAAAGATGCCACCATTTTGAACTATGAACAAACGGACTATCTTTTCATCAAAAGTGGACTGGCGTGCTCCAGTGCAAGAATCGGGTCTACGTACATTGCTGAGCCGGGGGTTAGCAAAAGTCTAAGGCAAACCTAACATTGTTCAACAAAAACTTAACCTAGGCTCACGTTTCTAACAAATCTTCGTCAGTTAACACAGTATATATCTTACAAAAACTCATTATTTCTCTTACAAATCAGTGTTATTTTTTAAACATTGTCATAGTAATATTATAACATAACGTAACTTAACTTACGAATAAACAGTTTTCTTAAACAAGAGTATCTAAAGCAACACATTACCTTCTGAGAGAAAAACCCAGGGTGAATGCGCCCCTTGAAAAGGGTGTGAATCCTGAGGAAACGGGGATCAACCCGAAGGGGTGTAAGCGCGGGCTTTGGGCCTCAGACCGAAGGGCTGAGGCCTTACCCTCCTTCGGAGGGGTAAAGCCCGCTGATTTTAATGCTTTGGGCCCTCAGCCCCGAAGGGCTGGCTTACCCCCTCCTTCGGAGGGGTAAAGCCCGCTTACACCCCTTCGGGGTGATCCCCCTCGCAGGATTCACACCCTTTCTTGGGGCGCATCCCTTCTCTGGTTTTTCTCTCGGACGGTAATGTGTTGCTTTAGATTCTCTTGGTTAATGAAAACTGTTTATTTCGTAAGTTAGTACGTTTATTGTTAAATATTACTATGACAATGTGGAAAATAACATTGATCTGTTAGAGAAATGATGAGTTTTTTTCGTAAGATATTACTGTGTTAACTGACAATGAATGATGTGTTAGAAACGTGAGCCTAGGTTAAGTTATTTTGTTGAATCATGTTAGGTTTGCCTATACTTTGCTAATGTTAAGTTTATTCATAAGGTCAAATGATGTTTACTCGAAAACGATGACAACTTTGATGAAAGATAGTGCAATTCTATGTTCCAAGATGGTGGGCTCTTTGATAGATTGGTGTCACTTTGTTAAGGGATTTTTGTTAGATAATAGTATGTTGCTAATATGCTCGAAAAGTGGGAAAATCGAGTATTGTATGACCTGTTAGCTTATTTTTTACCTGATCAGTAGGGAATTTTTCAGGATGTTAGCTGATTATTCATACGCGAGTATGTTAGGTTTGCATTGTACATTATATTTCCTAGTCGCGGTTATGTTATTTGTTAACTTTATTGAATGCTAAAACTTTGTTGGTTTAGCATATATTCCGTAGGTTAGTATATAAAGTAACTTATTTTTATGTTATGTTTTGTCCAAAATGATACTTGAAAATATGACTTTGAATCAATAGTTCAATAGATCACAGGCCGGTGGGACGGGTAGGGGATCTGCAGGGATTTTTTCACCAATTTAACTGATTTAATGATTTAACTGATTTGAAAATCGTTCTCCCAAGTATATTACGCTTTACTGTGAAATTTATCTGAACGAAATTATATTTATGTTATGTTAAGGATAAAATTTTGTTTATTTTTTGTTATGTTTGGTTAAAACTTTGTTATGTTTGCGTTTATTTCCGATGGTGATTATGATATTTAGACGAGGTTATGATGATTTTTTGTTAAATGTTACGTAGTTGATGTAAAACATTTGTTAACGTCAGCACATTATATTCTTTGTCAGTATGAATAATTAACAGGTTTATGCTAAACTTTTGTTAATATTTACTAGAAAAAATTAGCATTGATATTGTTAGAGATATGCTATGAAAAGTGTGAATAGGTTTACGCTTTTGGACCGAATGTTATGTAACTTACTATTGTTAAGGGTGGAAGGTTTGTAATGTTAGTGGTTTATTCGATACGTATGGTGTGTTGGGTTTGTCGTTGTACATTATATTCTTATGTCAGGCTATGATATGTTACTATGTTATTGTAAAAAACGTTGTTAACGTAGCTATACTCGATGGGTTATATATATTAGAACTTATTTTTTGTGTTGTTTTTGAAATAAAACTTTGCTATGCGTTTACATGTTATTCGTTTTGGTCTGTATGTATTAAACAGGTTATGTTATAAATCTTGTTAAATATATACTGTGTCAATGTAAAATTAACGTTTAATATGCTAGAGATATGTTTGGAAAAAAGTATGAAACTATAGTTACGTTTTGTAGGCAGTGTTAGTTACTTTACAGTGTTAAGTGTGGAACTTTGGTTAAGGCTAAACAAGTTTTTTATTTTTCATGCTTAAGTTGTGGATAGGTTTGTCTTGGTACATTATTTTCTTAGTCCGCATATGATGCTATGTTAGCTTTATTAAATGTGAAAACTTTGTTATGTTAGCATATTATCGTTAGATAGCATTTAGATACATATTTTCTTGCTAAGTTTGTTTAAGTTGTTGCAGTATAAGCACAATATATACCCTTTTGATCTGATATGGGTCGTTCGTACGTCGTATTCTTGTTTACTTTCTTTCTTCTGGGTTTAAAAGAAAGAATCTCATTACATTTTTAAGGGTTGTTTATACACTATTTTTCTTCAGTAGGATAGTTTTTCCGCAGTGCTGATACGAAGACATCTTCCCTCATCTCTACGCTTGTTGTTGATATCTTCAGAGGAGTTTCGTTATTCCCAACGATGTGTCATTTATAATTTAATTGTAAACGTATATGGGCGATGCTACATTGCTCATACTTCCTGTCAGAGGATCAATATAATTTAAGTATTGGCATCACTTTTATGCAAAATGGTTATAGCATGAAAATCATTTTCTGTTTAGAGTTGTTTTTTTCCTGAAGGGGGAAAGGAGTCTAAAAGAGATAATGTTATTTGGGATAAGGTTATGAAATAAATTTTTGTTAATATTACTATGATAATGTAAAAAACTTGTACGTTATGCATTATTCGTTGGTTCTGTATGAATAAATCGGTCGGTTATGATACATCTTTTTTGAATAAATGTTTACTGTGTACCAATGTTAAGATTAACGTTAATAAGTATAACATATGCGTGTAATAGTATGTAATAAGTTACGTACGTAATGTTAAAACGTTAAGTTACTTTTACTGGTTGTTAAAGTGTGGAAACTTGTTAATGTTACCATTTTTATTTAGGGCGTAAGATGTGTAGGTTTGTCCGTTGTAAGCATTATCTTTCCTAGTTCATATGATGCTTTATATGTTAGCTTATTAATGTGAAAACATTGTTATTTTATGTTAGATATTCACTGATTAGTATATAAAGAATGTGGAACTTTGTTTAATGTTACTAGTTTATTCGTATGTAAGTTGTGTTAAGGTTTGTCTTTGTACATTATTTCTTAGTTCATGTTATGCTATGTTAGTTTTATTGATGTGGAACTTTATTAGCGTTACCAGTTAATGTATTTATGTATTCATTATAATTAAACCTACTTCCGACTTGTGTTAGTTGAGAAGTTAGTGTATCAAGTACAGAATGAACGTTAATATGTTAGAGATTGGAAGAAAAAAAGTAAGATAGGTTAAGCCTTTGCATACCCAATGTTAGTTTGCTTTACAGGTGTTTAGGTTGGAAGCTTTGTTATATGTTAACAGTTTAATTGTGTGTAAGTTGTGTAGGTTTGACTTTTTGCATTATTTTCTTAGTTCATGGTAATCTTATGTTAGTTTTATTGATGTGGAAAACTTTGTTTACGTTAGCATATTTCGCTGCTCTGTATGTAATTAATCCAATGTTGTTGATAATTTTAGTTAAATATTACCATGTTAGTGTAAATTACATCGTTATGTTAGAGATATGCTTGACAAAGTAAGAATAGTTTAAACGTTTTGCATGCTATGTTAGTTACTCTTTACTGGTGTAGATGCGGTACTTTTGTTATGTTAACCGTTTTATTCTGCTTAAGATGTGTTTAGGTTTGCTGATTGTACATTATATTCTTAGTCCATGTAAACGATATGTTAGCTTTATTGATGCTGTGGAAACTTTGTTTAACGTTAAGCAATACTTTCGCTGCTCGTAATGATAATTAACCAATGGTTGTGGTAAATTTTAAGTTCAATATTACCATGTTCACAAAAAATAAACACGGATTTAGTTATACATGACAAAGTAGAAAATAGGTGACGGATTTTGGATGTATGTTAGTTATCTTTACTGGCTGTTAAGTGCGGTACTTTGTTAATGTTGACTGCTTATTCTGCTTAAGATGTGTTAGGTTTGTTGTTTGTACCATTATTTTATTAGTTCAGTTGATGCTATGTTAGCTTATTAATGTGAAAACTTTGTTACCTTAGAGTATACTCATTGGTCCGTATGATAATTACACACGGTTGAATGAGGAGTGAAATTAATTACAGTCTTTAATGTAAATAACAGCGATATGTTTAAGAAAAGTGTAAGTAAGGGTTACTCTTTGTATGCTATATTTTAGTTTCTTTTACTGATGTTAAAGTGGTGGAACTTTGTTAAACGTTACACAGTTATTCCTGTTTAAGATTGTGGGTGTAGTTTGTTCTTGTGGGTTATATTCATAGTTCAGATGATACTAAGTTAGCTTTATTAATGTGAATACTTTGTTACGTCAGCATATAGTTTTGTTTGATCTTTGTATAAGGAACAATGATTTTATGTTATGTTTAATCCAAAATGATACTCAAATGTACTTGAATCAATAGAATCAATAGATCATAGTTGTTCAGATGGACAGAAGGGTGGATGGATGGTGGTTTTGATTTTACTGATTTACTGCTTGAGAGAGAGAGAGAGAGAGCGTAAATTTGGAAGTTATAAACATAAAAAAGAATAAGAAATTTTATTTATTTATTTCATCTTATTTATTTAATTTTTTTCTTGATGGTTCTGAAATCCATTATTTTCGAAAATCTACAGATATAATAATCAATATATAAGACACCAGTATTGTATCTTACACAAATATTTAATAACTCGGCACCGCACTTAGGACCAGCACCGGTTGCGGACTGTCACTCTACTCCTCTGAGTTCATACTCTTTTTCATTCTTTCGCTTCTTTATTCATCTTTCATCCTTTTTCTTTCTCTCTCTGTATCTCTCTGTTTTTGCACACCTGTGCTCTTTTTTTCGTCAGGACCCCCTCAATGGGTCCCTAGACACCTCATACGGACTTATAACCATCTATTCGAAGTTCTACGGTATCAATAAATTATAAAACACACCAACATGTTGTTATACGAATGTTTATTACATCAGCACAGCCACGGTTCTTCAGCACCGTGACCGGAGCCAACTCATCAGATCCCATATCAAACTATTTCTAGAAATTCAATTCTGAATCCTCTCACCAAATTTTACCAGCCATTACGAACACTTCGATTTTTAACGGGGGGTGGGGTCTCCACGGGGATTCTCCCACGGGGACGTACCTTCGTCGTTAGACGAGGTTTACCTCCCCCAGTCTAATCACCCCTCGCAAATTTTTAACCAGATACGATAACCCTAACCATGTAGATATGTATATTGAACTCGGAACCGTTTGGGTACGAATATACATGCGAAATAATACAAATATAATAATAATAAATAATAATAATAAAAATAATAAATAATCATAATAATAATATTTAATAATAATAATAATAATAATAATAATAAAATACAGACCAGATCCACACTAACACGAATGTCTGAACCAAAAACCGACCCTGACCGGAGCCGGAGCCGGAGCGCGAGCCGGAGCGCGGTAGTCGGAGTCGGAGTTCGAGCGGAGTCGGAGCACAAGACACCTCGAAATTGAGATCACTTCGTGATCTCCATTCTTCGAAGTAATAATAATAATAAATAATAATAATATATAATATTATATAATATAATAATTAATAATATATAATAATAAATAATATAATAATAATATCTAATAATAATAATAAATAAAATTAATAATAATAATAATATAATAATATAATAAATATAATATAATTAATATAATTAGAAATAAATACATAATATTAATAATATCGTGTAAGGGGGTGTGGAATGTGTAGCGCACGCGTCTCGCGCGCATGACTGTATCTCGTCTGCGACGGATTACGTCATCACGCTCGAACCTAACTCTCGTTAGGCTTAACTCAATCTCGGGTTTGGAAAGCCAAAAGGGTATAAACGCGCGCGTAGCGAATACGCTCTCGGGGGTGGACTAGCCTTATATACATCCTACAGAATTGAAATTTACACGGTTCTGCTTACAATACATAGATTATATTCCGTTTCCGAGTACCGATACCTCTAGTCCTTCATATCGAAAAGGGTGGTAACTACGAGATGTCTTATTATTATACTTATTATATATTTATATATATATTATATAATATATATATATATATATATTATATATATATAATATATATATATATATATTATATATATATAATATATATATTTATATAATATATTATATATATATATATATATTATATATTTATATATATATATATCTATATATATAATTTAAAAATTCAGTAATTACTCAATTATATTTTACTAATTTATTTATCTTAATAATTTAACTATGTCTTCTCTAGAATATAAGTATTTGAATATTAAATAGGGTGACACTAGTAAAGGATCTTTTAGTTATGATTCTTGATAGACTGACCATATTTCCTTCAATTCAAAAACGGGATGGGTTATGTAAAAAAACACCATCAAAATGCAAGACAAATTAAAAAATTAATTGCAATAAAATACTTGAGTTTACTGTTCTTCTTCAGTGACAGAACAAAAATACAAAAATGTAGGTAGGTGTAGAGAGGTACTGTATTTCACCACGATCGTATCATGAATAATTTCTCCTATGAAGTTATCTTACTCAGCAAATTTCGACCTTTCAACATTTAAATTTCTTTCTAAAGTTTAACTCTCTCTGAAGTATCAGAAAGGAATTTCTTCATTATTTCAGTAATGACTCTATTCACTTAATAAAGAGCCAGTGACTCCATTGAATAAACTAAAGAAGTGTTTTTAGTTATATTCATTTGAAATGCCAAGCTGAGAACTTTCTTCTGAATTCAATAGTGATTGTATTTCATTGAGAACAATCTTTAAGCTTTCTCAGTATCCTAATAAAGACCAATAGTACCTAGCCTTACTTATTTTGAATACACATGCCCTATTTCTATGTCCTAGGGACAAATCCTATTCCTTTTACTTAGTAATATATCATTCCCTTCCTTTTACTTCAGATCATATTACATTTAAATTCTTGTCCCTAGAATTATAAAAGAACTTATTACAAGCTAATTCAAAGATAAATTGACTTTAAACCTAGCACCTTGATTATTTTATATTTTGTATATAATTGAAATTAATGTTCTTAAATTGCATATTTCACGTTGTCCTCATACCTATATCATAATCATAAATCAAAACATATAATGAATCTAATCAATATTTTGTTAAAAAAAGTACATAAATACAAGACCAAATTTTATTATCCTTTTATATCTTGACTGAATGAATGATGATTGCTATTTATACCTAACTACCTATAAAACTTACTAGGACCAGTTCGAACCTAAGCTTACAATTGCTCGCATGTTCATATTGAAATTATATGAAATTATTTTAATATATATATATATATATATATATATTACATATATATATATACTATTATTATATATATATATATAATATATTATAATATTATTATATATATATATATATATATTATAATATATATATATATAAATTATATATATATATATAACTAAAATGTTACATTTCAAGGGCCTTAGTATCTCAACTAATTTACTAAGGTTTGATCTTAGAATAGAATTTGTCCATACTCTAATAAAATTGGTCACACTGCAAAGAAATGCTGGTTTGTAAAAATGTATTGAAAATTCGGGCGTGAGTAATTTCTAAATTATCATTTTTGTTATTATTTATTACTGTGGATTAAATGATAGTTTAACAATTTGTTTTGGCCATATTTTATTGTCCAATTCAAGAGAGTTTAGCAACTAGGTTTCTACTTGAACTACCTTTTCCAAAAACATTTGAAGTTTATATAATAAATGGAACTCATACTTTGATAACATAATTACTGGGAAAGGGGTTCTTGTATAAAATATGTAATTAATCCTGTTACTAAACTCTGTACTTATTAAATAATGCTTTGTTTACGCAATAAAAATTTAAAAACTAACAAGGCATGAGGGTTATCAAAGGTATTAGCTCAAATTGGCATACGAATTAACTAAATCAGAGTTCCAATGCATTGATCATTGCCATTGTCTACACAAGACGAAGACATTCTTGGAAAGAACTTAGCATATTTTTTTTTAAATCATAGAATAAATATTTCAAATGTTGCGAACCAGCAAATCAATTGCTTTTACACAGTTTCTACAGTCACTTTCAAAAGTCAACCGCCATAATCCACATTGTGAGCGTTTATGATTTTATGAACGTCTAAAACACCATTTCCTTTTTTAATTTTTTGTCGGTCACCTCCAACAAATATGAATTTCAATGAATTAAAAACTGGCAAGACAAATCTTAAAATCTTTACAGTCGTTGAGTTCAAATTTACAACAGGATATGAAACTATAACTCCTTGATTAGAGATTCTAACACATGCCTATTAGATGTAAGTTAAAAACTCAAGAATTACAATATCTACAACTTAAGTGTAGATACTGATTTCATTATTTACCGCAGTCGCATATAAAATAATATTTTTCTTTATTATATCTATTGTTTTTAAAGTGGAAAAATATTAAGCATTTTTGGTATTTTTTGCTTTTCTTACAAAGGAAATTGAAAGGAAAGACCTTATTCATAACTGGTGCGAGTAGAGGCATTGGAAAGGCAATAGCCCTTAAAGCTGCGAAAGATGGAGCAAATATTGTTATAGCAGCAAAAACTGCAGAACCTCATCCTAAGCTGCCTGGTACAATTTTTACTGCCGCCAAAGAAAGTAAATATGGACTTAAATCTTTCTATCCATTAAAATAATAATAATAATAATAATAATAATAATAATAATAATAATAATAATAATAATAATAATAATAATAATAATAATAATATAAGCTTATAATATAATAATAATAATAATAATAATAGAAGTAAAAGAACGAATATTTAGAGTATAAGTGTTACAAGTAGAAGTGTTAGAAAGTTTAAGTGAAGAAAAAGTTTATGAAATATTTATCTGAGAAGCATATAAGATATATGTAAAGTGTTTAATATTCCGTTGTTAGTCTGCTCTTTTATAAACTTCATATTCATTAAAAAAACAGTTATTAGTATTAATAAAAAGAAGGTCAATAGATCCTTTGCTGAATACATTTCCAATCATAAATCTCATTTTCTTAGACTAATAAATACCGTAATTAATTAATTTTCCAGACTTTTCATTCCATAATTGTTTCATTTTTAAAGATATTTTCCTACCTTAATCTTCTATCAAAATTACCGTTTTTGGCATATTCTTAATTTCTTTTCTATTTTAATTTTCCTCCAAAGAGTTCACTAATTTATATTTCATATTGTACTGTACGGTATATCAAGAATCTAAAAAAGTTCTCTCTCTCTCTCTCTCTCTCTCTCTCTCTCTCTCTCTCTCTCTCTCTCTCTCTCTCTCTCTCTCTCTCTCTCTCTCTCTCTCTCTCATTTGAACAAAATTTTCATTTAGGTTTGAACTTGCTCAGTTTTCTTCATTAAAGTTTTTTTGTTTATATAAAATTTGAATAAAGCCTTTAGAATGTTTTTATTTATGTAACGAGTATTTAGTGTTCGTATATTTTAGCAATTATTTCTATTCCAGTTGAAGATGCTGGAGGCAAAGCATTACCTTGCATTGTGGATGTTAGAGATGAAGCTTCTATAAATGAAGCCGTTAATAAAGCAGTGCAAACATTTGGTGGCATTGACATTGTGGTGAATAATGCAAGCGCCATTCACGTGACTGGTACTGTAGATACTCCTATGAAAAGATATGATTTAATGCATGAAATAAACACAAGAGGAACATTCTTAACGTAAGTCTTTGTTTTTGTTTCTATTAAGGATCCTTTGCCTTTAGATTCAATTAATTACTACCAAGCTTTTGAAAAATCGGCAAGAAGAAAAATTCATTAAATTTAAACTTTGCTGTTTTTAATTCTTAAAAATATTATTTGTATATGAAACTTAAGCATGTTAATTTTTCAACTTTAGGTCAAAACTGTGCATCCCTCATCTGATGAAAAGCAGGAATCCCCATATTTTGAATATTTCACCTCCACTTAATTTGAATCCTTTTTGGTTTAAGGATCATGTGGCTTATACAATGGCGAAATACGGGATGTCAATGTGTGTTCTTGGAATGGCGGAAGAATTTAAACCCCACAAAATAGCAGTAAATGCATTGTGGCCAAGAACAGGTACTTCATATCACTGGAAATTAAGAATTTATCTTTGAAATTTTTAACTTTAAAAATTTACAACCTACTTACCAAAGCTTTAAATTTAGGTCAAGTATTCTTTCTATCGTAAAGCTAGATCAGGTTAGGTAAGTTGTTTTTTTTACTACAAAACCTTAAATAGCTCCAATAATAAAGTTGTGGAGAGCCAATTTTTTCTTTAGCAAATATTTAATGAAACCAATGACGTGTTTTACAGTATATCATTTGTTAACAAAAAACTATTTAGTTTGTTTTAGAAAAGCTATTATTAATTCCTTATAAATTTGAATCCAACTTATCTGTATACCTAATATTATATAATATTTTGTCTTGCAAAGTGTTTAAGTAAAAATTGATAACAATAACAATTGATAACATTAGGCATTTAATTCATAATACTCGTTTTGGGAAAGCACAAATTACTTAAAATTTTCAAAAATATATACTACCACTCAAAATTAATGCACCAATTTAATTGTGAGGTTTAAATTTGAAATAAAACTATTTTTTGATGATTTGATGTATTCATGGTAAATACATAAATACCATAGTAAACATATTTGAGTCCGTATCATGATATTACTAAACATTATCCAACAATACACAAAATTCCATGATACAGTTTCAACCATGCTAGAATTACGGCTTGGCAACTTCTTCTCATTCTTGGCGAAGGTATTCTCATACCTGCGCAAAAGCTTCCTGAAGTTGACTCAGGATAATGCTTTTATGTAATTCTTCGTCGTCATATCACATATACATTGGCTATCCGAGCTGCGAGTGGTTTAGCATTATCTAAGGTTCAAATAAAACAACGTGTGGGTCCATGATGTTGGTAATGTAGCTTTCAGCAGTTAGGCGACTACCATCAACAAGAAAGATCTCTACGCGCCTTAAAGGAAACACCACCCTACACCATTACTTATTCTCCTAAATATAATGTACTATTTCGAATGTTCATGAAGCATATCTTTCATTTGGCTGTTGATACAATTTAGGATTCCGATTCGATCTATAGGGCAAATTATAACATGTCCGTAAATAAGACTTCCATCCATTAATCAATGCTGCAGTTGATATTCCAATGCAAATGCTAATTTGACTTTGAGATGTTCCACGGATAGTCGAGGCAGGTTGCTGGCTTTGAGGGTGATAATTTTGATCATCAAGTCGCCGTCTAATGCATTCATACTTACTCTGCCTCCACGAACTTCTCAAACCATATTTCAAAGTTTCTTGTTGTAGTAAAGCGATTTCGAACTGTCCGCAGCTTTATAAAATGGTCTCCCACTGCGGTTGTTGTATGTAGCCTGTGGTTGTTTGTCTCCCTATAACATAAAATCACTCTTGAAGTGATTGTTTGTGACAAATCGAATCTTTTCCATAGTTCGTGGTGTTGAAACCTTTCACCTAACAAAGTTACAATTTAAAAATATTCATCTGTTGTTAATTACGCCTACTACACTATTGTTACCGAGATACTGCCTACTATTGCCTTCATAAAGGAATACATCAAACTCAACATTTCGTTCTATTTTATTGCTTCGTACATGAATAAGTCACGATACAACGTTTTGTAGGGAACTAATAACTATGCCTCATTACTTTCATTAGATTGCAATTGCATTGGAGACTAAATGGACGAGGAAGAGTAGCGCACTCCGAAGCGATGAAGTACCTTCCATTGAGTGTTTTTTGTTTGTAGGGTATTTCCCATGACATTCCAGTGCCCAATGGTTAGCCTTTCACTTTTGCTTTCCTATCCTCACTCCTTTATCCAGACAACACCCTACAGACCATTTTACCTTTATCCCTGTTGTGGGGGGGTGAGAAAGAATTGTCACTCGTTGTTTCTGCGTGTCGTAGAAGGCGACTAAAAGATAGTGGTAGTTGGGTTGGCTACGCACTATCACTTATCTCTTTCCGAGGAATTCTTATCATGCCTAGGAGAAGATTTAATTCGCCCGTAAGCGCATTCTATCTTCGGCGAAGAAATGTATGAATCGTATGGGTTTATACAGGAAATGTCAGAGAAATAAATGTAGGAGGAAAGAGGAGAGAGGTGATGGATGAATTTGAAGGGTAATTTGATTTGCTTCTCGGTGTGATGAAAACAAAGAGTGTAAGGAAAAGGTGAGGATAGGGGTGTGGTGTGAAATGTTGTGTGTGTGGTGTTTGGAAAGGAATGAAAGGCGGGGAGAGAAGGTAGTTGCGGAAATATGATGAGTCACTGTGGCACAGAATTTATGGTAGGATTTTGTTTGTGCGTGTACTAATATTTTAATGGTTAAATTTAAGATTTGCGTGAGTCAAGGTATGTGTGGCTATGACAAATGGTCCATCTGAGAGTAAGGGTGATGTGGATTAGATTGCTATTTTCTGGGATAATCTGAATGATGTTTTGGATGGGGGTTGAGTAGTAGCTTCAGATTGATTGTGTTGGGTGACCTAAATGGTTTGTTAGATGGTCAAAAAAAGGGATGGTATAGGCAAGTGGCCTTGGGTTTTGACGGGAGTAAAAGTAAATGGTTGAAGGTGATTGTTTCTGTGAGAAAAGACTTATGCTTGTAAGTAATACTTTCTTCAAGCACAAAAGTATTCATAAGTTATACTAGAGTTGGCGTTAGATTGATGATGGAAACATGGAGGGAGAAGCATTGATTGATTTTTGTGTGTCGAAAGAAGGAGATGCCTTAAAGACGCAGATATGTTAAATCAGTGTGGGGTTAGGGATGGGATTATCGATCATTATGTTGTTTTATGGTAAGATTTAAGTTTAGTGGGGGGCTTGGGTTTTAGAGGAATGAGTGATAAGAAGGAAGTGGGAAGAATTAACGAGTGAGAAAGTAGGGAAAAAGGTAATAAAGGATAAATAATTTTAAGAGTGCCTGTCAAATAAAATCAGATTGATTAAACAAGATGAAACCGAAACAATTTGGTCGCGAAATGGAAGAAACGTTTGTTTAGTAGTGCAAGAGAAGTATTGTGATGTGCTAAAATAGGAGTAATAGTAAGTAAGAATGGTAAGCAGTGGTGATAGAAATGAATAGGTGTATGCAAGCGGTTAAAAGTAAAAAAGGAAGTGTAATTGAAATGTACTAAAGAACAATGATGAAGGCTCAAAAGAAAAGGTTTGGAATTATATAAGGAGATAAAAAGGAGAAGACTAGAAGGAAAAATGAGTAAATGAAAACCAGTTCTGGAAGGGGGTGATGGGGGCTTATTCAAGGGAATAGGAAGCTCTTCTGGAATAGGAAGTAGCCGAAAAGGTTAAGAATGGATAAGGGGAATTTTCTTAGAATTATGAATTATAGGCATGGATTGCTTCGTAAACTCGATTGTCAAATGGATTTGAAATCTGCTAAAGCATTGTTAGTATCAGTATTGAAAAGGTGATAATGATTATGAGTGTTGGTGTTTGAATTGTGCAAGAAGAATAGGTGTTTTGGGGAGAAGGTAATGGGTAGAATGAGAAAGTTGAAGAATGAGTAAATCTGCATACATATGACTGGAATTACTGTGAACATGACCAGACGAATGGAGGGAGATGGTGTTGAATGATTTTGGAAAGTTGTGTACAAAGGGTTTATGGACGGTTATAAATTTCGGGGATTGGAATGAGAGCAAGTATAGCACGCCTTTATATAAGAGAGGAATTAGGAAGAACTTTAGGAATTATAAGGGTAATTAGTTTTAAGTGAGTGTTTGTACGTGGAAGAATATATGGCTGGCAAGTTTATGGTTGTAAAGAGTGCGTCGGTGACCGTGGGAAATGACTGTAGAAGGAACAAGTGCATTTAGAAGTGGTAGAGGATGTGCGGATCAAATTTTTTACATTGAAACAAATGATTGAGAAATAAGAGAGAAGAAGAATAGAATTGGTATTTAGGTTTTATGGATTTGCACAGACGTATGATTAATCGGGTAGCTCTATGGCAAGTGTTAGTGATATATGGTGTTGGTGGTAAGTTTCTGAATTGAATAAAAAGTAT